>JAQIXQ010001901.1:0-12361 GCA_034700485.1 Pseudosinella alba | reverse complement strand
TTGCTTTGCTCTTCTTGTTGACAACCGACAGTAATTTCCTCATTCCCCGTGTCCTCATCAAAAAATTGTCCCTTGCATGGATGGATATTTTTTGTGCTGAGAATGAAGAGACTGATGATGATATGTACATGAAACATGAATGCCAGTACCAGGCCATGCCAGACTAAAAAAAATTAATGTCAAAGCATAATCATCATCATCATCATAAAAAAAGATGATGACGAGGAGTTGAAAAGCCGCTTCATTACCATCCATCCACCAACTATACTCTTTTGGACATTTGATGAAATTATAATCGTTTAGATGAGCTTGAAGAAAAAAAGCTGTACAAATTTTTTTGTGTCCTTGATTATGATTACTGTACATGTACATAGCTAAATGAAACCTACTTTACTTATAATGATGATGAGATGTCAAATTAAATTCGAACCGGAAAACTTTGTCTGATTTTTCGCACAAAGTCTCAACCAGGCAATGTCAACAATTCTTTCCCAGTCCCATCTCATGTATGACAATATGCATAATGCATGAGAACTAATCAAATAATTGAGGAATGCTCATTTATTATTTAGATTAAAAAGAAACAAGACATCTTCAAATTATAATCATTCAGCAGCTTCTTAACATAAATTAAGCCCCCTGCCAAAAAAATGTACAAAGGGAGGACGATGAATGAATAGGTAAAATCGAACCAATCCCAAAATCCCAAGAACATTTCTTCTCCTCTTCATTAATCCCAACACCAGACCAGTCCCCAGCCATATTACCACTTTACTATTACAAACAAGCAGTGGTGGACATTGGCCAACAAAAACCGAGGGATAATACATCATTCCCATTCCTCCAATGTCGCAAGTAAACAACAGCCACCAACCACTAATTAAAACTGGACATAGAGAGTGCCTGCATAATAGACAGAGATATTTCCCTCCCTGATGTCCGTTTAGCAACATCTCCCACAATTGATTACACTCCTTTCATTATTAACTACTGGCTATTTTAGCAAGAGGAATGTATTGTTCCGCTGAAGATGTAAGGAGGGGGAAAAATATTTAAGAAAATTAAATGTTTACTTAGACCAAGGGAAAACTTTTCCGTTAATTCATACTCATCTCAAACCCAACAACAGCGACTTCATTTCATCTCGTAAGTATATCCTCATCTGCTCATATAGCCAGTTACGTTAGGTCCACTCATCTCATCTTCTCTTCTTCATTTCATGGTGATTGTGACTTTGACTCTCTTCTTTGTTAAGTTTTTTTTTGCTAAAAGGCTGACATATTGAATATCCCACAGAATACAAAACACTCGTGGTGGACGACATCCATGATGAATTGCTCTGGCCATGGCCCTAGCACATATTTATTTATTGCTCAATTATTTGCGACCTCTCAAGTGTTTCATCATCAGCAGCAGGATTCTCACATGACCATTATCTCATATAACTTATATCTTGCCTTGGCCAAGGGATGTTACTTGGACTCCTTTCTTCAGGACATATTCTATCATTTTATTTCACTCGCCCTGGTCTGGTCTGGCTTGGCCTGTGTGGATTGGATTGGATCATAATCAGGCCGGGTTGCACTGGTTGGCATATTATTGCTTAAGAGAATTCATTTCGCCACCAGACCAGAGGAAGCGAAAAAAAAATTGATCATCATCTTCATCATCTTCAACATGGCATCTTTTTTTCAAGAGCAAATAGACAGTTGGGCACACACATAATATAATATACTTCTTTAGGAAATGGGCACACCAAAATGCCCATCCCATATCTCGAAATTTTTCAGCTGAACCAAAAGCAAAGAGATCCTTCTTCCTACTGAATAAGATTAGATGATATGAGATCTTTCTTATCTTTGGGATGGGATGTGCGTACTTCTTAACTCATCTGCGGCTATGCTATGGGTAGTTCGTAATTTCCTTCGATGTTGCAAATCGGATGAGGAAAAGCATTATTTTATTATACAAGTTCACATCTGCGATAAGTATCTGTCGCCGGTCGCCATTTGTTTGAGATAAATTCATTCAGTAAATGATTCCGGCTTCGCTATACCAAACGTATGGCCGTAGAATGAAATGGTGCACCAATATTCTTAAGATGGAGGAAGAAATTGACCAAATGAACAGCTTCGCAGAATGAAAGAACAAAACGATCCCATCTAATCAGTTAAAAAATTGGATTCCATTACTTCCCCTCTGTCCTAGTGAAAACCAGGACCAGGAAGACTTATCCCATTTGCTAATAAATTTTCTCCTTTGTCAGCCAACTTATCGGTATGGCATAATAATGGAAGTGATCCATCAAGTTGATAAAAATGTCAAGATGCTTTTGTACAATTGAAATTTGAATGCTCTACATTTCTACACATTTTATAATCAGATAGTCAACCGCGATGGCAAGGCCTACGACGCATCTACAAAGGTAGTTCTATTATAAGGGGATAATAATTATTTTAACAGTATATATAGTTTGCAAATAATTATTTTGTTCATAATTACTCAGGAAAACAATATTTCATCCAGGATGCCATACGTGTAATTAGCGAGTATGTGGAATGTGGATCCTCAACCGCGCACCGGTAGATACATTCCTATTCATTCATAAAAATGTGTATAAGTGGCTAACGTGGACTTACGTGGGACGTAACGTACTTACTTTTTGGGAGAAAGCAATTAATTTTCCTTTTTTGAAATTTATTTTCACGGTTCATTTATAACCGAAAGGGAAATAATGAGCAGTATATCAAGCTCAAAGATAACCAGGAAAATTATATAGATTTATATGAAATTCAAAATGAGCTCAGAAAGATATGTACTTTGGAATTAAAACGCAAGAAATGTATCTTTTGCTTTACGGAGCTTGCAAAACTGCAAAATATTAAATAAAGGCATTTCACTTTGAAAAGAAGGAAACATTACATTTACATCACAATTTTAACATGCTGTCCCACGAAAAAGCAAACAAGAAGTTGGACATGTAATCCTCATGGCCACACCGACACCTTTCTTCGAGAGAGTCCCAGCCGGACTCACTCGGTCAGCTCATTTTGTCATTTGAAACTATTCCTGAATAACTAATTTCTCCTCCTGTCAACCACCAAAGAGGAAACAAATTGCATGTCCGTATTACATCAAGAGAACATACATAACTTTCAACTGTGAGAAAGGGTAAATACGGTACACATGACATGCCACATACATTCTGTGACTTTCTTTATTTTGTATAATTGGTTTGGTTTTTGGTTGCATTCAATTTCAATTCTGCTAAATTAGCATTTGCATTTTTGTAGTTGTTCATTAAAATAAAATGGATTACACATATACAAACATGGCTTGCAAAACATATTTTTTTTTGCAAACCTTCCTACTCCTCTCCCTGTCACCAATTTTTGAAAAGATAATTAGTATTACTTATGGGGCTAGATTACCAATTCAGAAATGAGCAAAAGTAATTAATATGGCAGGCCATGTCCAACTGTCCGTCATCAATCAGCTAGTTCATCTACCTACCAAAAATTAACTACCTGTCCATTTATGTATTTTTATTTACTTTTTTAAACTTACGATGACATGAGCAGTATTTGAACAGGATAAGGATTTAGAACCAAATGGTACTTATTTTTTTAAAGGTTAGCAAAATGCAATAGAGCAAACGTGTTTGGAGTAATATATAGCTTGTACCTCTGCACCCCCCAAACTTGTAAAATGACTTCAAGGATAAAAATAAAATGACAGGGTTCACATTTTTCTTGCATGTCTTAACATTGCAAAAAAAACTGCAGTTTAACAAAAGAGCTACTGCATACATGACTCTGTCCAATCCTCTGACTCTGACAGCTACAACTTTCAAATTAGTCCCCCATTCAACAAAATTAGACAAATTCCGAGAAACTTCAGCAGCCCCTTCATCACAAGCCCAGTCAAGGTTTATCTATCTATTATGAGCAGAGTTGAGACAGTTCAGGTAATATTTGTCAAGATTTGACTCGTACTCTCCTTACCCAATACATTTTATTTTACAATTTACATTTAAAGAGGTGAGTCAGCCACATCAAGTCAGTTATAAATACCACAAAAGTCAAGTTCACCCCGATAAAAATCTTTTATTCATCACGGGAGAAAAAATTTAAATCGATCGATGTCGATAAAGGATCGACAGAGAAAACGTCATCAATTTATTGAAGCCTCATCCCATCTCATGTGTAATCTATGGTAGGTAGCCATTCCCCTTCCAAAAGCCAAGAGATAAGGGAAAGGAGGAGAAGTAAAAAATGGATGAAAAGTTATTACATTCCTGATTCCTTCTCCATCCCATATTAAATTCAAAAGAACAAATTTTTGTTCACTGTTTTATGTACTTTGTGTAGTGTTACAATCATCATATCATTATATCATCAGTGATTACCAGGAAAGGTAAAAGGAGCACTTTCCACCTTATCCTTATAGAAAGTTAAGTAGGTTGGGAGGGAGTTAGGGAGGGATGATCAGGATGATGTATTATAATGCCCCAAGTAGAGGTAGACTGACTCATGCTCACAATTTACATCACTTATGCAATGCTGACTCAACTCTGAAAAAACTTATTGAAAAGGGGTTATTCAGAATAAGAATGGATTGTTTGGCTTTGGCAAGGAGGAAGAAGATAAATGTAAGTGGATAAATGCAGTGAATAAAAAAACTGACTATGACTATGACTGATACAAAGTAAGCACACTCTTTGGGAAGTAACTGAATCAGAGCAAATTGACGCATTAGTATTCAATCCAGGTCTGGTCTCACCTACGACGTCCGCCCGAACGATGATCATCATCGTGATAAAATGCTGAGTTGCTGACGACCAAGAAGACAGAGACAGGTAGGTTGTATCAAATCAAGGAGGTAAATGTGAAGTAGGTATAGACAAAAATGTACATTTGAAAACCTCTCATTTCTCTCTTTTGCTATTTTACATTCTTCTATATCATCCCCAATCCAATATAAATTGCGGAGCCTTGTCACACTTTTCAAAACTTACAAGAATAAATTGTTTCAAAACTTCAAGAAAATGTTCCTGTTGTCACAGCCAAGTGAGGATTGGTAGTTTTAAGGAGGCAGATATAACAGATTGACATTTTGTACAAAATATTACAAGTTGGTTGGCGCTGATTCTGCCATAAAATGAGCCATGAGCTATATGAAGGTGCCAAAAAACGTTAGAATTTTTGTCTTTCATTTCATGTACCTCTGCTTTATGTAATTTTAATTTTTTAAATCAGTGCACTGATCAGACCAGTGACAATCCCACGAGAATATTAAGCCAAAAGCCAAAGCCAAGCCACAAACCTTTCCCCGATCCAAAAAGTCAACTTTTTTATATTTTATTTCATTTCAAATTATGCACTTAACTTACATAATTAAAGAGAGCAAAAAGACACAATCATCTAATCAGGAGCAAACTAACTTGACTTGCAAAGTTCAGCCAAGGTGTAAAAAAAATGCTCATTTCATTTCATACATAACTTGCTCATGAGTCCATTCAAGCAGAAATTTACAAGAGTTGACGAATTAAATTACTACATTTACATTATGTATCTGCTCAATCCCGTAATAATTTTCTCTCACAATGTTTCTCAGCCTCCTTCTCCTCTCTTTAATTTATTTTGTGTTCGTTCATTATTCTCATCGAAACCACACGTAATGCAACAATTGACATTGACACTTGGTCTGACAAGTTTTTTCTCTCTTTCCAATTCAAAGTCAGTTCAGTTCAGTCAGTCACTCCGTCATCAAAACGTAACACATGCAAAAAAAAACTACAAATATGCAGAAGAGGGCAAAGGGAAAGAAAACTCAAGAAAAAAATAGTTGAAAGATTAAAAATATAAGAAAAATGATGACTTCTTTCTTACAAACTTCTTAATATTATTCAGTTTTATTTACTCAACAAAAAACCACGTAACGAATCAAGGGGGAAAAATTCATGCCAATTTCATTCCATATCGTGTCATGTAGTAAGGGTAATATCGCTACTAATTCATTCACTTAACGAACGCAAATGATAGGCCAACATCAACCCAATGATGATATGATACCTAGATAAATAATACTTGTTGTAAAATGCTAGTCATAAAACATGTACGAATTTTCGCATCATTGACTTTTCTCCCGTAAAAAAATCAGCCACAACCCCTGCCTGGAATACATTATTTATTTAGCATCATATCGACGGGATCACACGGGCAAACTCATCATTTCATCGTCAGCATCAATTACTACCCTCGCCAAACAAAGTATAAATGTCGAATCGAATGTACTATTAACATTAAGTATCATTTTCATCAAACTGTCCATCCGAATCCGATCAACCTCGTTAAGCCAAGAAAACAGGACAATTTGGACAGCAAAATATAATCGTAACACTTTTTTGGTCATTATACAATTAAACGATTTGGACTTGGACATGTATGGTAATCCGAAACAAGGGAAAAATGAATCACAAATCAAATTATCCATGACCATATTAATTCTCCTATCAATATCATCATCATCTCACCTTTTATATATGTATGATTGCTCAGCTCAGTTTCAGCATCAACACACAGCCAGGAGCAATCAGGATGACCACTGCTTGTCTTTATGAATGTGGATGTACCTACGCCTCATTAATAATCCAAACTTGTATAAACTTATATGTTTTTAAAGAAAAGAAATCACCAATGTAATGTAAATTTTCTTTCCATTTCAACAGAAGGAAAAAACTGGACTGTCGTGACTTGAATGAACTCATTTTTAAAGTCAAGTCAAGATGGGATGATAGGATCCGATGAGGGATGATCGGATATCAGATGAAGAATTGAGCAAACCGAAATTATCCAATAGGCATAATAATAACCATTAACATAGGCTGGACTTATATGCTCACCAATAAACGTGTCAGGTATTTATTTCCTTAAAAAATTACACATCTGCTCAGATTCGATCAAAGTTTACAATAATTTCAGATGGTCTGGAAAGGAAATCTCCACTAAAGAAATAAACATTTCCAAATTCTAAAATTTCGAACTAGCCATTTCGATTCTTGCTAGTTTCATTTTCATTGCGACCAAGCCATGCCATGCCACATGTGAAGATTAATTCATTCCTATCATATCCGTTCCATAAATTAATGCATCTTCTTCACGCACCTTTCTCCCACTTGGTTATGACAGGAGGATATAAAATCCCCTACAAAAAAGGATATAACTACAAAAACACCGAACCAATAACAAAATTTTAATTCCAATTCCAATTCAAGCCAAACCAAAAAAATGGAATCCGAAGCAAATAGTGCGGCGTTTCCTACGTTTACAAGTGTGGTGATGCTGAGTAAAATGCTAATAGCGCAACACGTCAGGCATATATTTTTTAAAGTAGATGATGCATGATTCATGATGAATTATTGTATCACGGTGCTGATAAGATAGGGATAAGGAATATGAATAGTACTTTGGAGTTGGAAGTGAGTTGAGCCGAGGAGGAGGTAGGGACCTACTAGGGTTCCATGATGACACGGCAACTCATCATCTAATCCGACTTAGAAAATTTACCGCAACACCCCATCCATCTGCATCTCCTTTCCTTAGAAATGCTTCATGCACCAAAATCACACTGACACAATGGTAATAATAATGATAATGGTCAGACAATATGCATATTAAAATAGAAAATCGTATCAACCCTAATCATCTCTTTCATGGCCATCTTTTAATCCTCATCATGAGCATCTTCACATATCACATCACCTGCCTTTTCTACCCTTCATCGGAAGGAGTCGGAGTCATCTCATCTCTCATCATCAGATACTTAAAGGAACTCTTCAGGTCAAGCATTGGTAATTTCACAGTTGTATTTAAACTGGCATTCAGTCAGTGAGAATGAAAATCTGAGAAAGCCAGAAGAAAGGAACCTTTTAATTTTTGTCAGCCAAGCATGGTATTATTATCACTATCATTATGCTCATAATGCATCCTTCTTTAGATAGGACTATTTTTTCCTCTAATGATTATTATTTGTGATTAGCAATAATTATTCTGCCTGAACTGAAGATGATGAATACTGATCATCATCACCTGGAGCTTATGAAAACAAATCCCAAGTCCAACCAAGCCCAATTCATCACTGATCGATAGATCAGATCAGTTCAGTAACTTCGAATGGGAACAGGAACGGTATAATTCATCAGGGAAATGCCAAGTCATGGCATGATCATGTGCAGATTCTACAGCCGAGATTAGTAGTGCAATTTGGGTCTAGCTAATTTTTCTTGAAATAGGGCTAACTATAAGAAGTTGTGAATGGACAGCACAATAACAACAATAACCCTTCCTGGTAAAGTTCAAATGAGTAAAATCAATGCGTCCACGCAAGCACCTTTCTTAAACTTGCACAGGTACAAATTCCCCTGAATATAAACAAATCGCCAATTCACCAAACATTGTTTCTTCGAGCATAATTTGTAATTTGTAATTTTGGTCAGGGTGGTGTTCGGTGGTGGCGATACAATCCGTCGTATTTATTTGCATTTGCTGATTTCCTCCTTTGATAAGAAATGGCAAACTGTAAGAGACAGCCAGGGAGTTCGCCTCACTCACTTCATGTCAATGTTAGTTAGCATTTTTTCCCTTCCATATCTCCATCTCTCTGGCCCAGAATTAAAGAAGAAGAGCCAAGAGCCCACAGCCCACCTCACCTCATTCTTATTCATTCATTAGAACATGGTGAAGGAAGAAAAATCACACTCATTTGGTGATACCTGCACTCATCAGATAGGCTAAAAGAGAAGAAGAGGAGAAACGACAACATAAAAGACATGTCACTAATGGGCCAAGAAGGAAAGACAGCAGACGGAAGATATTTAAATAGATAATATGAGAGCATGATCATGATGATGATGGTGATGAGCACATCTACAAACCTATTAGGGGAAGTAGGAAGAAGATTCACAAAACGGTTTTGCATACAAATTACAAATTGCACCACACACCAGGACCAAGACCACGACCACGTTCCCTCTGTCCCAGACAATTTCATTTCATACGAGTCTTCTCTCCTTTCCTTATCAACATTGCCACGCTCTTCAGTTCAGACTTTCAGACGAGTTGAAAGGGAGGAATATAAATACAAATGAGCCGGGGCTGATGACAGTATTACACGAGATTATTACTATTATTACGGGTTTGCTGAATGGGATGATATGCTGATGATGAGTTGACTAGACTAGAGATGACCATTTTCATTATCAAACTTTGGCAAAAAAATATAACGCATCTTCTTATGTGTATTTTACTTTTACCTCCTCATCATCCTCATCTCATCTTCGCCTCCTCCTCCACTCTTTAAGAAAAGTTAGGTAACGTTTTCCTTCTTAATGTGAAGTACTTTCAGTACCTTTTTTACATGACAATGTGTAGTTCTCCCTTTATTTGCATTCATTAATGCATTTCAACCAGTCATTCTCATCATCATTAGTGGAGGGGAGTCCCGCAAGATAACATATAGCCATAACATAACCACTTCTCCATTCCATCACCCATCCAATGTGACTTTTTTCTACTAGCTTTCTTCCGTGTCTTGCGATTAGCATTAAAAAAAAGTCTTCATTACTCTGCAAAAGCCACATTACATTAAATTCTCTATGCCGTCATATTTGTTGAGCCTCGCATATTTCTCTCTATTTACGAATCCATCAGCAAATAATCCGGCCCATAAAAACTTATCATTATTTTCCTCCACATAGCCATAAGCAATGATTAATCTGTTCGTTGTTGGTTGATTTCGTAGGTCGAGTCGAGTCGAGCTTTTGATACTTGACTTGACTTACTTTTGGTACTTAAGGAAATATGTGCTGACATTAGAGCCAGCGCTTTCTCCTAGAGAAAAATCGATATGTATTATGTGAGTGTCTAGCTTCATTTGTTGTAGATAAAGGTTAAACAGTTAGGTCATTAGGGGGGGTTTGAAATTTGAATGCGCAGTTCTAGAGATTGCCAGGCTAAAAAAAAAATAAAAAAGGAGGTTGAAAGTTCCTTTAAGGGGAAAAATTATTGTGTGCGTATTTTTATCTTGATGGACCCTTCGACATCGACATTATTGAACGCAAATTTAAGTAAGACCAAGCCACAAACAAACCATAATTTAAAACGGTCAACCTACTACGTCTTGTGTTTATGCCTGGTCTAATAAGGAGCATTTGGCAAATGGACTGTGAAATGCTTTGTGGATTTGCTGTTGCTATTATACTTGTCAGTTCATCAGTCACAGGCCATAATAAATGTAGAGTAAAACATCTCATCTCTCAACTCAAGTCTTGAGCTGAACTTCAATCAAGCTCATTAATATTCACCTTTTTCTCTTCGTCTTCCAATAATATGTGGACCCCGTTATTTATCATCATAATCCTCATTATAATGATGATGATGGTAAAGCATCGTTATACACGATTATAATTAAGAAAAGAATGGGAAAAGTACATAACATTTTTGGATCATTTTTTACGAGAGGATAAAATATAACCGATACTGAGAAAAAATTGAGAAACGGTTGTCTATATTCTATACACAACATTTGCAGTTTGCTCATCTAAATAGAAAACATGCATTATTTTTTACTATTTATTATTATTATTTACCAAACTGATATATAGCCTCAGGGGGAATAATAACAATACGAATTGATAGTCGTATAACCATAAACATGATAATAATGAAAAGAAGACGATGATGATGGGCCATGATCGATATCAATCTCTACTTATGCTTAAGTTATGAGCACAATAATTTCCCGATGCATAATATATATTTTCTTCAAGAAAGTGGAGGACAAGGATGGCTTTGGCTTTGGATTATTTCACCTTTGATCGGAGGAAGAAGATATTTTCCCTGCATCGTGCTCTCTCCCTAATTCATTCATGATATAATCCACATAATTTTTGTCCTGGCTCCACATTGCATTTATTAAGTATTTGAAATTTGCACATGAGCATACTTAAGATTAGTCCTTGAAAATAATTCCAGGCAGGATTGCATTGTCTACAAGTAGGTAATTTCATGCCATGCTCAAATTGATTGGATGTACGGGTCAATGGCCTACCTTAACCTTAACCTCGCCCTTTATTGACCACATATCATATGCATATTTTATTAAAATATTTTGATTGCTATCATGATATTAAGCCCACCACCAAACAAAATATCAAAAATTCATATAAATAAAAATACAACTCAACTTCATCTCATTGCCACCAACAAGCCAGCATCTCGTTAGCCATCATCATCAGCTTCAAATCATCTTAAGCCATGAAATTAAATCGCAGATTTTATTTTTACCCCTGACAAGTTAAAAACAGGAGCCGGGGAGATGCCATCAAGTCAAGCCAACGATATCTATTAAAATATTCGACAAAGTTATATTTTTTCTCTTCAACTCCAACACTCCCCGTTTTCGATTCGATCATGGTGGCATCGGTGGCATGATCATATCATATGTAATAAAACTAAATATGCAATTATATTTGCACCGATGATGATAATGGCAAGTGCACCAGTAATAAATACCTTTCCACCTGACAGTATATCTGTTGGAATTTTGGCAATAACTGCAACATTATCTCATCATATTAATCATATCACATCTATGCCTAATTCCTTTTATGATGATTTCCCTGCTCTCGGACATTAATATTTCCTTCCCCACAACCGTATCAAATTCATTAACAAGCTTGTATATCAACTCCGACAGGTGAGAGGGGGAACTACAACATAAAAATGAGTGATGATGATCATAACGATGATTAGTATGAGTATAATAATGTTGATATTGTTGATGCATGCAAGTATGCAAATAATCTAAAAGTTGCAACAATTTCATGCAAAAATACTTTCTCATCCTGGAATGATTCAGCCCATCTTATCCATCCATCTGCTGTTATTCCTCAGCCTAACAACACAATTGCACTTGTTCCTCCTGTTTGTATAGTTTACGATGGAAATGATTTAATTAAAACGAGTTTACACACTCATCATTATCATCATCATTTCATTTCATACATAATAATAATAAAATTACAAAACATTCATCATGATATCATCCTCCTCCTTCCCAACAAGTCCCTTAAAAAATCATTGTTGCATTTACATTTACATTGGCAAACATCCCATAAAACCAACACAAATATATTTAAGTACTACATGCTTTTTTCTAGTAGTCTTCCTAGTCATATTTAGACATGCTACCTATATCAATCCATCCAGCGAGAAAAAAGTTATATATGAACATAAATACTAAATAATGATGCCATAATAATCATCATCCTCGCAACTTTTTTCCCTTTCCCAACTCATTT
>JAQIXQ010001900.1:0-12362 GCA_034700485.1 Pseudosinella alba | reverse complement strand
CGTCAAGTGTACTACTTCGTACTACTTTGAGCTACTTCGATGTACTACTTTACTGCCTAAAACTTCTGGTCACCCTAATTTATCTCAATCTTGTTAATGTCAAGAATCCTGAACTTCTATGAAGCCTAGGTGAACAAGGATTTAGATAAGCGGGTAAGAGGATTAAAAATTTAAGTGTGAAGAGTAAATGCCAACTCAAAAAGTTCAATGCAGTCATGTGAAAAAAGCATGCACGGTTACGGCATGGCGATCCACAGAATTTGTCAGCTAAATCCACTATCCACTTTATTTAAAAAATCGATCAGGAATATTTTAATGTAACCTCATATCATATGAAATTTGGATAAATTAATCAATTAATTAAATTTAAATTAATCAAAGTAAAAAATCATTTAGTCACGCGGAGTATTGCTGAATCGATAACAATCATTTCGGCGAACATATAAATTCTCTTGAATCCATGCTCCAGGCTTGTCAAGATGTCCCAACAAAAGTAATACTAGCTGTCTGTATTCTGTATTCTAATTTCAATTATTCAAAAATATGTATTCTTCGTAATACACATATGTAGTTGTATTCAAGCTTTAAAGAAAGCAATTGAATGAAATGATCTTTGTTTAAAATGAATTGGTCGGAATGCAATGAGCTAATGTAATTTTCATAAATATGAAAGCAATGCTTTTTACAAGCTGATATATTCAAGCTAGGGTATAGGGCTCCAATGTCAATTGTAGCCATGGCATATTTTTTGGTTGGGTCAAACTTGACAGTTTCCAGCAATATCTAGATGAAAATGTTGCGTGCCAATTATAACATCCTGAACCATATTTATACAAGTCTTACGTATGAAGTCTAGGAATCGATTGGCATACTTATTACTATAGTTGAGAATTAGCAACTAAAGCAGCAAAAACTATCTTTAAGGATAGATACCTGTTAACAAGCTTTGTGGGACAAGCAAAAACCGACGATTTAAAAAATGTGAATTTTATTTTTGGAAAAGGCAAAAAAAAGCAACAAAAGCAACAATTTTTTTGAGAGCAACAAACTATATTTTTCAGCATAAATGGCATCTTCTCAAAAAATTTGAGAAATTATACTTGCAAAAATTCCAACTTTTAGATAAAATAGCACTTCTTGGATTAAATTCGAAATTTTTGTGCAAGATTTGGGTCTCACTGGGTAAAATCGAACACTTTCTGTGTAGCATCGATTTTAACCTTTTCTATTTGAGTACCCCCATTGTATTTTATTGTAGCCACTGATTTAAACATAAAACGAAATTCGTTTAGTGCTAAAAGTAAAATCGATTTTCTGGCTTATAGTGAAACAGTTTGTTGTTCAGCAACCCAACATGCAATGCGCGAGTTTGAATTCATGGGCTATTCTACCATCTACTGCAATCCAGTTTACTTGCATTTTGGACTTTACCAGAATGTGAAACTAGGGGATGCCGAAGGTTTTAGCCCTAAGCCCCTAAGGGTTCAAGCAACCTACCTCGCTGTAAATCGGTGCTTACTTGAATGCTAGTTTATCTCCTTGGCTCATTCATCTCATCATCATCCCTTCCAATCTCAGATATAGTCGTCGCTTCATAGATATATTATGCCAAGAGAAGGGAATCTTACGTGTTCATGTCTAAACTATGCTGTCACTCTTTGTTCAAAACAACAAATCTAATCGTAAGCTTAAGCTACTCTGTAGCCAAAATGAAC
The DNA here is from genome assembly GCA_034700485.1 of Pseudosinella alba. Lineage (NCBI taxonomy): Eukaryota > Metazoa > Arthropoda > Collembola > Entomobryomorpha > Entomobryidae > Pseudosinella > Pseudosinella alba. The sequence continues at coordinate 10,647 of JAQIXQ010001900.1, read as the reverse complement.
ATTAAAAAAAATAATAAATATAAATTATAAATTATAAATTGAAATGCACTGCACATTTCCTAACTTATATTATCGATGCTAAAATAATCAACATAATAAAACAATAATGCATCGCAACGTTTCTCAATCAGCTTTAACATAAAACCAACAAGATTTAATTTATTTTGGATATAAATGACACTTAACTTTATATAGCATGAAACAAAATTAAATATATAAAGGAATTTACAAAGATTAATTATATTTAATTGTTAGTAATAGTTTGGATTGCATTTTTCTTAATACTATTTCAAGGGGACGGATGAAGAGTTCACTGTGTAAGAAGCCGTCACCCTTACTTGATGTATGCGAATAAAATAATAATAATTAATTAACGATCAGGGAAGACCCACTTTCTCTAATTGTGAGTAAATCGACTAAAATTTCCTTGGTGGATGTGCACGATGAGCTAAATCCGGTTAACTACGGACAAGCACCTGAAACATTAAAAAATCATTAATATTATTTGCCAGCCGCTATTGATTTACTTAAAATTTAGTGTTTCCATTGAATTTTTATTTAGTTACTTAAAGTTTTTTATTACCGACTACTTAAATATATTACATTCCCCAAAAGGTCGTCAGGACTTCGTATGTTCTCGAATGTGCCTCACAAAATTATGGCTTCTCAAAAACGTTTTCTCAGAGATCAGGCATGAGTGATTTCAAATCACTGATTTGTAACACGCTTATGTACAGCCATGTGATATTTGAGTGCCCCAGAAGATCGATACTCTTTCGTGCAAATCCTACATCTGAAATGTTTCTCTTCCAAATGAGTTCGTATATGCCGTTCAAGGCACGTCCTCTCAAAAAAGCGATCCGAACAGAGCTCGCATTGAAATATTTTTTTCCGGTCGGGGTTATGCCAACGGCTAGAGTGAACTCGGAGATTAGTTTCACTCAGAAATTCCAATGGACAGTATCTGCAAAAATGCGGATGCTCTTTAACGTGTGCCCTAAGATGCATGGCGAGATTGCTCCTGTTCGGGAACCTCTTTGGGCAGAATACACATTCAAATCTGTAGTCATCCCGTGAGCCGTGAACAGCCCTGATGTGCCTCCCGATGCTCTTCCTTTGATTGAATTTGACATTGCAAATTCTGCACTGGTATGATTGTTTTGGCACTGTATGTACGGAAAGATGCTGCTGGTAACCATCCTTACGCACAAATTGTTTTTGGCATAACTCACATCGAAACTTGGGGTCTGCATGGACTTGTTCATGGACTCTCAGGGAGTAAGGTCGTGTGAACGTCTTTGTGCACCTGGAGCACTTGTGGGGCCTCTCACCGGTATGCACACGTATATGATATAGCAAATAAGTTGTCGCCATCTCCTTCTTGCAGATATTGCAACTCACCCGTTGAGACTTTGGAGGACCCATTGTGCAATTTACTCTTAAAGATATTTTCCAGAAACAAAAACGCACAGGCGCTGGATTTATAGCTGGAAACTGCAGTAAAATGTAGGTTTTAATATATAAACTTAACTACCACTGTTGCCACTATTAATCCAATTGTTTTAGATGCCAAACTAAAAACGGAATTTTTTTAAACACGGGCCTTGACAACTCGTTCATGGCAGAACGGGCTCTCTTTAGCTTCTATCTATCTACCTGTAACCAGTTTAGAGTTCCCTTATCACTTTTACTATGTTTGAGATCAGGAAGTTTCCCCATCCAGTCAAGTAGGAGCTTATGAAGGAAGGAACATGTGCATGAGTTCAATTTCACACACCAAATACGAGGTCTAACAAGCACAACGAGTAACAACACATACTGAATATTTTGAACTTTACAAAGAGCAAATCCTTGTCAGAAAATATAGCTAGAGAATGCTAAAGGTTTTAGCCCTAAGGGCTCATGCATGAAATGAAGAAAACAGCATTATTGGCATGTCTTTGCATCGAAGTTTATTTCCAAGACCCATCTTCGAGGTATGGTAAACGTAAGCCAGGAATTTTTACATGTCATGCATATGTCTAAACCAAGGTATTCTTCTCTATCTTGTTAAAGTCAAGAATCTTAAACTTCTCTGTAGCCTAGGTGAGCAAGGACTTAGATGACCGGGTAAGAGGATTAAAAATTTTAGTGTGAAGAGTAAATGCCAACTCAAAACGTTCAATGCAGTCATGTGAAAAAAGAATGCACGGTTATGGCATGACGATCCACAGAATTTGTCAGCTAAATCCAAATCCACTATCCACTTTATTTTAAAAATCGATCAGGGATATTTTTATGTAATCTCATATTCTATTTAAGTAACTAATTTGTTACTTGAGAGGATTTTAAATATATGTACCTGTACTAATTTAGCTAACATATTCTAACATTTTTATTACTTTATCCTTATTCTTAAAGTCACCATTTGCCACTGCTACATCCAACGGCGTCCTTCCCAACTTATCTCTGATCTTAGCATTTGCCCCATTCTGGATCAGGAACTTTCCCATCTCAAATGCATTATCCCTCCCTCTTAGCGCCACGTAATGGAGTGGTGTACTCCCATCAATATCCACCGCGTTAATGTCCAGCCCTTTTTCAAGAAAGAAATCGAGAGCCTCCAAATTCCCCCAATTTGCCGCTTGATGAAGCAAACTTCGTTTGACATAGTTCCTATGCTTCCAATCCGCACCAAGCTGAATGAGCTTGGATAAAAATCCCGGACTTCGCTTCCCGTTAACCGCAAAGAATAGTACTGAGCGACCAAGCTCATCTGCGGCATTGAAGTTGACCCCATTCTCCTGCATGATGTCAAAGGTCACATGATCTACCTCAAATCTGTACACTGCAAACTGCAGAGGAGTCACGGACATAAAATTGGTTGTATTAAATAGCTTGGCATGACCCTTCCCAATCAGGTAACTGGTGATCTCATGAAAATGGGATGGGCTTAAGGGCGGATCCTCCCGGAGAAATATGTGGAGGAATGTCTTGTTGATATAGTCGCTCCCAAAAACGTCCGCCCCATGATCTATCAGGAACTTCATTATTCTCCAGCAAACTTCATTATCCTTGCCCTTGGCTGCTCGGTATAGTGGCGTCTCCCGTTTCTTATTTTTGGCGTTGATGTCCGCCCCACCCTGAACTAGGGCTTCGATCAGTTCTTCGTCCTTCTCCTCCACGGCCAGATGAAGTGGAGTGTTCCCATCTAAATCTTTTTTATATAATGGCCGGTCACGGTCACATTGTATTGGACATGCTGTTGACTTACAATCAGTAGACCTAGCCATGCCTGATTTTAAGTCTGAAAATTAAACAGAATTTAACATCTCTGAAAAGCTTTTAAACTACGGAAAGTCTTTGTGGTAATTACATTTTAATTAGCTATTAGCTCACCTTCAATCGCACCTATTTCCAAAAGAGGACAAGAGTTGTAATTGCATCCAGCCTCTTTAAACATTTTCCTAATATGATTCCTAATTAAAACTCTCTCCATTGTAAATTGTTGGGTTGGTGCAACTAATTTCGAAAAATAATAAAATTAACGATAAGTTGAATGTCAAATTTATCATTACTGCATTAAAATTACTAAATGCTCCAGTTGACGATATCAAATTGAATGCAGAATTTGAAAGCAGATTTGCGAAGAGCCAGTATTGCTATTGAGACGACATGTCGTGTAAGTTGGCAAACCATCTTGATAATCCTGGAGCATGGATTCATGAGAATTGACACGTTCGCCGAATTGACTGTTATCGTAATCAGCAGTGCTCTGCATGGCTAAATGCTTTTCGATTTGATAAGTGTCACAATTTCCACTTGCTTCCCAATGATTTTTAAGTAATTGATATTAATTTCAGCCACAGTCTGTGGGCACGTGTTTACCGAGCCAATTCAATTAGCATATGTCAGTGCTGTCAATGGATCATTGACACCCGTTATGAAAATCATTTAATTACACTAGTAGTCCATGTAAAAATACATAAGTGAGTACAAGACCATGAAAAATCAATGTCAGCAGTTCAGTAGTCCAACAGGCAGAGTGCATAATACATATGTAGGTAGATGGAAATTATTTGACATTGAAATTTACAAAGTTGATCAGCATGTTTTTTTCTCGATTAAGTTTACACCAGAACATAGCACTTTACTATCAGCATCGATAATGATAATAATAATAATGAATGATAATAGATATATTGACGAAAGATAACAATTTAATATGGACATGTGCTGTTGCGTTTCATTTGCTAATTTTTATTTTATAATATATATTCCATTTTACTGTGCGAATCGCCGTTCTATCCTAATTGTCCTTGGCAGATTGGGAACATTTCGAGGTGTCCCAAATAGTTGCGGCGGTGGTGCTCCCCTCGTGCCGAGTGCCCTGGCAATGAAGTTTACACCTTCTTGACAAGTATTCCTTTAAAAGGGTTAAAATAAATTTGCAATTTAAAATAATGACTGAATATGTTCACCATCACTATCAATTATATCTTATCGTAAGTATGACGCTACCTACATGTACTCAATAATAGCGGGATCCGTCGGTGAGGGCAGAGAGTCATTGTGGGATTGGATAGCATCCCGCACACCTTCCATTGCCTTTCGAAGGGATTCTGGGTTCAGTCCAAATAGTTTGATTTTCTCCCCGTTCGGCATCTCCACAACTATTTTTGATGTTTGCAACTGAACAGCTCTAGATCGTGCAAGGGACAAGTACAGAGTTCCGCTTGTTGTGGAAATCGTAAGCACCGAAACTTCTTTAATTATTTCCAGCACACCGTATTTCCGATCGTATATCTGGTACTGTGACCCGGTAGATCGGGACTCGACCTCAACAAACACGAAATGTCCGTTGATGACCCACTGGAAGGTTGATGATGACAAAAAATTAAAGATTCCAAAAATCAAGAACATCTCTTGAGCCCTTATAGCATGCAATAACTAGCTTGAGTTATACATTTTTAGGGGCGATTTAATTAAATATTAAATTACGCATTTAATTTATCTTACCATTATACTCTGGTTAATATTGTGAAAAAGAATCCACCATGCACCAATAAAAAGTTACGCGCTTATTCCGGGTAGAATTAAACACAACTGGGGATATTTTGTTAAACTTTCGACTTCAAAATAATATTTGGAGTTATCAAAAATATTATATGATAGGGGTATGTTTAAGCATATTATGCATTCTGGTCATAATTGCAACTTGAGCCTAAATATCAAATAGAAATGAAATACATACATAGTTTTGGAGGAATGATGCATTATATAAGTACATGCATGGACAGGTTGAAGTGAAAATGAGAAACTATCAGTACATTTCAAGTTGCATGTGTGCATTGAAGGTAGACACATTCTCATGCACATGCAATTTTCAGGGAAATGAAGGTATTTAAGCATAGTCCCTTCATCTTCTCAGCCTGACGAGGATATCTCCCTGATTTTACTTTTAAATACCTACTCATTTCATTGTAAGGAATATGACAATATGAGCCTTAATTACTTATGTCGTCTTCATATGAACTTCATCCTCATTCCTTATAATCAGATACATCTTTTGCTGGGACCTTAATATTTTAATGTAGATGAATAATGAATTGCTTCAGATACATTAATATCTGACAATTGATGCATAATAAACACATATTACTCAAATTACAAATTTCAACATTTACATCTTTGGAATTACATTACAGCCCACCCAATACATCCCACTAATGAGATGAATCCTTGTCCATGCTAGTAATTGGGGAGAAGTTTTCCGTTGTTGGCTTGACATTCATGGGATCCAGACTGATATAATAAATGGCGTTGCAGAAATCGATTCCCCAAGTTAATACTTCCCCACCAAAAACATATATCCTATTCAGCTTTTCCACGTAGACAACAGAATGATAACCCAGTTGTGGAATATTTTCTACCGGGATGTAGACCTGTCCCTTGTCCTCCTCCTCTGGATCCAATATTCGGGCTTGACCACTATCAAAGCTCACAAAGTTGTAAACATATCGTCCATCCGTAACACGACCCTTCCATTGTAGATTAAACTGACTGCTCAAAAATTCAAATCGATTTTCCGCCCGGAGGTATTTAAGCATAAAACGCTCAGCGAATATGTATGCGATGTTGTAGTCCTCCATCCAGACAGCTTCAACGAAATTCCTCCAGTCGTGGTCTGAATGATTCCCAATTCTCTCTAACGCGAGGGTGACCAAATTCAAACTCGTGACAGTCAATTCCGACTTTGCCCCAAAAATTAATGCTGTGTCCACATCCGGCTGGATTATCGAATCCCCAACATGGTCGTCCCCAAATCTAGACACCTGTTCAAAAGACAGATTAGCAGGGAAGTATTGGTAGATCCCTGTGTGCCTTTCGTTAATATAAAATATGTCGTTGAATTTGTTCATCACGGCCGCTCCGCCATATTCAGCAAAAGGCAATTGTCCAGCTGCTTGGATAGTGTCATCGCTAATTGAATACTGTAATACGTCTCCAATGATTCCATTGGCGCCAACCCCACCAAATAAATAAATTGTGTCGTCTCCGTCATAAAACGAGGCCATCATGCTACGTCCGGTTGGCAGCTTTGCGGAGCATACCTCCGCGGTTAGGATTTGGGCTTTCAGAATATTTGGGAACAGGAAACAAATTGCTAATGCAATGCCAGAAATGAGTTTTACCGTTCCCATCACTTTGACTTTGGATTTGCAAATATTGGGCGATTTGACATAAACACAGCAGTGCAACTTTCTGTGCTGTTATCAGGAGCAACTTTTGCGAAAATGGGCGCTGATAATATTTGTTAGTCAAAAAATTAGTAGTTTTGGTAGCCTAAGTACATACCTATATCCTAGGGAAAAGGAAAATTGTCGTATCAAGTGACTGATATGTCCTGATAAAGTTTTTAGCATTCACCGCCGTGCTTTAACCTATCAATCAAAACAAAACGTATCTGTTCTTTGAACTATATCATGATTGACTGATTGATTGATCGAGTTAGATTTATTGTACTGTCAAGCGATGGTTGAAGGAGAGAGAAACAGCACAATTATAAATTATGTTTGTCTTCTCTGGGAATTCCTAAATAAAATTATATATGTGCATTGCGACATGAGGTGGGTTTCAATGCAGAAGGGGGCCAATGCAAGGATGTGGATGTGGATGTGGCATTTCCAAATTAATCGTATTGACGAGCCCCGTGGGAAACTGGACATTTGGAGAAAGGTGTCCAAAGTCCAAAATGTCCATTGATCTCCATTTGATCCATTGGAGAAAAGGAAATGCCCATGTATGATGAATAAATATTGTGGAGTACAGACACTCATGATGCGTTGCCAGTTATGGTATGATTTTAGCTTGAAAGAGCAAATTCTAAAGACTCTGGATCCCGATTATGTAGATTTGTTGAATTAGCATATAGTATACAAATTAATTCAGGTTCCATTTAATTAAAAATAACCTGAATTATGTATAATATGTATATGGCTTGCGGATGCATAATGGACATCACTTCCGATCTTTTACCACGATCATCAATCCTGGTCAAACATTCAGCTTAAGAAAGAAACCTTCCTATCTGAAGTCTGCTTTACATGAACTGAAGAATGCTATGCTGGTGCTTAAACTAGCAGGACTACAATTGGCGGAATTAGGACATTATTCCCAAATATGCTATTACACACCTAATTATCATTGTCTTAATCATTTTTTGCATTCCTAAATAAAATTCTGCAAGATGGTAGTTGATTTGATTATCGATTACATAACCCCATACATACGTAGAAAAACGTGTCCAGCAGTAGTCTTTCCCATATTTCACATACCCAAATACTTTAAAAACATGTCAATTTGGAAGCTTCATTTAATCTTATCCACCTTTCTAATATTTGGAGCAGTTTTGTTACCGGCGGATGAAGTGCCATTATTTCAATTTAACAGTATTGACCAGATGCATCGGCAAGGTAGTAATAAATGATTTCAAGTCATATCCGAGAACCAAAGTACGAGGAAATTAAAATTTGAATACAAATTATTGTCTTGGCCAGGTCATTCAACCACACAAGGTCCGAGCGAGGATCACCGTGAATTAATTATTGCCACGTCCTCATCATCAATGAGGTCAACATCCGAGAATGTGGCAGATGCCGCTGAAAAGTTGGTGGAGCGGTTACAAGTTTCATTTCATTAAATATGGCACTGGTGATTTTACAGTACTTAAATGAATAATATTCCGTTTGCCTAACGCAGGGACACTGGCAAAGTTCAGGCGATAGCTTTGAAAACGCCCATAAGTCAGCCAAACATCTCGCTGAAAAGCAGGTTCATATGTTAGTTAATATTAAATTTTTACCTTGTCACATTTAACCCATTGTGTAATTTCTATTGGACCTATGCCCAATTATGTACATAATTCTAAATTTGTTAAATTTTCCCATTTTTTAGCGTATCCCTTTGATGGCCTTGTGGAATCCATCGCGTTGGTTTCCATCACGGTTCTAATTGTCCTCAGTGCAACCCGATTTTGTGAGAAAAGGAGAGAGGGTAATGATGATGATGATGAGAGTCCGGTGGAATCCCACCAACCGGATCAACCAGAAGCGGACTCTTATCGACTGGAGCATTTCACTCCTTGAATAATGCCAATTACCGGAATTAGAAAAAAATGTCACACGGAATCGTTGAATAATGTTAGTTTTCATTTTCGTGTTTAGTCAATTTCATACGTAAGGATAATTTCCTATATGGCGATTAAATTCAATGCCAAAAAATTCAAATGTATTCTTTTAGAAAAAAGAAATCTGTAAATATATAACTCATTTAAATTGTATGATGCCTTCCTGAAAAGTATATTAGATTACATGTTAATTCATTTCATATTGGCTCTTGGTTGAGTCTCGTATTGCCCCCACCTCATAACAAAATTTCATGAAACGAGGATGACAATGTCTGTGCCTGGCTTTTAGCTCAAAATACCGTCAATCATTTTAGCTAATGGAAATTAGGTAGGTATGCATGCGCGCATATTGGCTTCATGCGAAATTCCAATGTTTTCAATTAACACGACAATCGGACGTACTACGTTGTCTTTAGTGTTATGATGCTGCTGCTAAAGATAATCTCAAATCTCAGGATGTTGTCTAATGACGCAATTTTTTCATCCTCTCTTTCGCATTTACCTAATCAACGTGTCAGTGAATATTTGCAATTGCGTAGGGAAAAATATTAAGTGGCACGTGTTTTTGCTTCTTAACGTATTATGACCGTAACTGATATTATGACGCTTATAGAGTTGCACATTTGTGAAATTACAAGTGATTAATTTGCCTGCAAAGGAAGTTTTATGTGAGTAATAATATTAAAGGAATTTATACACATGGAACTTAATGCTGAATATGATTTATTTAAAACTAAATTTGAAATTACAAAAACATTTTTACTAATTTTTATCGTATCGGAAAATAAAGAAATTATGAAATCAAAAAAAGAAATAAGAAAAAAGGAATCCGGAATTTAAACACTTTTAAGGCATCATTGGTGGTCCCATCATGCCACCAGCTCCACCCATGGCATTGGCGTTAGCATTGGCAGATGCCCCAGCCATACCCATACCACCACCTCCGTTCATCCCCATGCCTCCGGCTCCTACAAACCACAAATAATTGATAAGTACTTAATTAAATATAAAAGCATCTATTTAGTTGGCAAGACCATTTTAATTACCCGCTGCGCTCATGGCGTTCGACATGGCACCGGAACCACCCATGCCCATAGGTCCAGGTCCCATGAATCCACCGCCCATTCCACTTGCGGAACTAGCGGCATTAGCCATGGCTCCTGCTCCAGCCCCATTCATGCCCATTGGACCGGGACCTCCGAATCCACCACCACCTGCCATTGCTGACGCACTGCTAGCAGCACCTGCAGCTCCCATGCCACCGTTAATTCCGAGAAGTCCACCAACTCCCATGCCACCGTTAATTCCGAGTGGCCCGCCAACTCCCAATCCGCCGTTTAAACCGAGTCCGCCGTTTAAACCGAGTCCGCCGTTTAAACCGAGTCCGCCGTTTAAACCAAGTCCACCGTTAAATCCGAGTGGTCCACCAACTCCCAATCCGCCGTTTAAGCCGAGTCCACCGTTAAATCCGAGTCCACCGAATCCCCCTAAACCACCGTTAAATCCGAGTCCATCGAATCCCCCTAAACCACCGTTAAATCCGAGTCCACCGAATCCCCCTAAACCACCGTTAAATCCGAGTCCACCAAATCCTCCCATACCCATACCCATGCCGTTGAAACCGTTACCATACATACCTCCCATTAGCCCAAGTCCCCCACCGTACATGCCTCCGAATGGCATCCCATATCCCATCCCATAACCACCGGGATAACCTCCATAATAACCACCACCTAAGCCATATGCTCCAGCACTTGCTTGGGCGGATGCATAAGCTCCAGCATGTCCATAACCTCCCCCCATCCCCCATGGCATACCGTAACCGTATCCAGGTCCTCCCCAGCCACCGTTAAAACCCCCATAACCATAGCCTGGGAATCCCATCCCGAAACCACCGGGATAACCTCCATAGTAGCCACCGCCTAAGCCGTATGCTCCAGCACTTGCTTGTGCAGACGCATAAGCTCCGCCCATTCCCA
>JAQIXQ010001899.1:0-12364 GCA_034700485.1 Pseudosinella alba | reverse complement strand
ATAATTCTGCAAACCGTCTAAATAAGGTTGATAATGACAAAGGCAAACTGTTTAACCTTCGTTCATTGTAAATAAAATATATTTTTGTCATTGTATGCTTATTGCAGAAAATAATACTGTGAATATTTAACAACAATAGAATTTGAACATATCTTGGAAAGTAGAATTTTATCAGCAATAACCTGCATCTCTCTTGATTGAATTCGGGTTTAGTTGAGGTTGGAGTAATAGTGGAAGGAAGTTGCTCCGAAGATGTTATAATATGTACATATTGCCCATAATAAAGAAATATTTTTGTGAGATTCCACTAAAGATGTGTAGAAGTGTACCAAAATTGGTTTTAATTATACTTGTAACTAAGCTTGGACTTCCTTACAGATATGCGTACTCCATCTATGTAGCACAATGTATCAATCAGGAGTCAGGAGGAAATATCAATTAAATCGCTATGATTTCTTTTTGAGAGCATGAAGATGTACACTAAGTCCAAGACCAAATAGACCAATGGCTTATCATGGCATGAAATAATATCTTAAAATGTTGTCTTATCAAATCACATTCATATACGGTATATTATGCATGCAGTTTCATTCACTTTTATCGACTATGTGGAATATGGATAAGAAAATAAATCATGTTGCTTGCAAAACAAGTATCTGCCTATACACGCTTATCTCTTCTCTTTCCAAATGTACAACTTAAGTGAAAATGATAATGATGTAAATCGAGCAGTTAGTTATTAATGCCATAATTTCACTTTAATTTTTAATATCCACACATACTTGAGAAAAGCGATCCATTCATTCCAGAATCCAGGCAGTCATTGGCCTACAGAAGCAAAAGTAAAATGAAGTGTTATTGAACTAAAGATTGAACTCAATTGCTTTCCTTCTTGGAATAAATTCAGGATAATATTCCTTTGGCTCATTGAAACATTTATCAATATAATTATCAAATCATCTGAGAAAAAATATTTACAAATATCGTATTTCAAAATGCACTGTAAACTTTCATTTCTGCTGAATAACCTCCTCACGTTCTCAATATTACTCTCAGGCATAACGGCAGTAAGAACAAGATCTAGGGCTAATTATGGGGAATTCTGTGACAATCGTGCCATCCGGTGCGACTCCACCTTATCCTTAACTTGCCAAAACCAGACGTGTGTCTGCCTAAAACCGGAAACCATGATCTATGACTCCAACCGGAAGTCATGTGCTGCCTTGGCAGGCGAAAAGTGCAAATTTACTGTCATGGAGGAATACCGATCCTGGCATGAGGAAATTTCCTGCGTGAGCAATGCCCACTGCGACGTGGTCCAAAGCGTTTGTACCTGCGACAGGAACTTTATCGAGCTCTCTAATGGGACCTGCATCCCCAAGAAGAATTTTAATGAGTCCTGCGAGACCTCTGCAGATTGCAAACAGGACGTTTCATTGATTTGCCGAGATACAAAATGCATCTGCAACCAAGCCATATCAGAGTACAGCGATGAGCTGAACCAATGTGTGGGACTCGCAAATGAACCATGCGTCAATGACCTCTGCACAGCCAATGCAATCTGTCGGGAGGAGCCAAGACGAATTTATTATGGGGGCACTTCCGTCGAGATAGAAGTTTCCTCTGATGAGGATTACTCGGAAGCTTTAAGGGACCCTGGAAGCGTTGGAAGGTGCCAGTGCAGGACAGCATTTGGGGTCACTCCTGGAGGAAAGTGTCTTCTTGGCTATGGGGGGAAATGCGACCATGAGCAGGCCAAATGCATGGAATGGCTGAGGTGCAAGGAGGGCACCTGCGTATGTCAGTACTCTGGTCACCAGTTTTTCGATAAGGTGTCCGAATCATGTTTGAGCTACGTGGGAGGACCTTGTACGCCCGATGATGTTCCGGAAGAGAATAATACTTCGACAAGTTCCAATCATGAAAGTGGGAAAAATCCCAATAAAATTGGGTGCATCTTGGGCGCAGTCTGTTCCAAGCTGAAGGACAGCCCCCGCCACCAATGTGTTTGCCCGGAAGGGCTCATTGAAAATCCGGAAAGGAGCTGCGACCTGGACCATGGCCAGAAATGTAGGACCCAGCAGATGTCCACCTATTCCCTCCGACATGCGACGCCAGGTTCCATCCCCACTGCGAAATGTGACCGGATTGGGAAGCTATTCTGTATTGATGGAACCTGTCAATGTGAGGATGGACTCCATATTTATGATAAGGAAAGCCGTTCCTGCAAAGGGGGCGTGGGGGCCTTATGTAATGTGAAGGAGGAGGGGGGTTGTGCCCCCAACGCCCACTGCAAAAGAAGGCGGGGCGGGGCTGAAACCCTGGAAGGGGTCTGCACCTGCAAGGAATTCAGTAAGGAACTTGGGAATGGGACCTGCAGCAATCCGAACCCCCCTCAACGTCACCTCCCAGACCCTGAGAAATTGAAAGCTGCTGGGATATCGCTGAAATCTGGAGGGAGTGATCGAGGTCATAATCATGGACTATATTTGGGGGACAATTACAATGCTACGAGGAATAGTATTTGGGCCTTCTTTGAGGATACTGAAGAAGAGAGATAAATTAAATGAAACTGTAATTTAATTAATATATAATTGACATTGATGCTCTCACATGGACATTGCATAAATAAACCAAGATAATAATCCTACAAAGTTAGTTAACTAATTGACATTATTTTAGAAGCTACTTACCTATTTAAGAAGTAGATACAATTAATTTATCATTATAATTTTGTATAAATCCTCATTCATTAACTTGCTGTAATAAAATAACTCAATACTCAAGAGAGCCAGTTTAACTGTCCACAGTTGGAGGAGGGGGAGGGGCGGAGGGGGAGTGGGGTGAGGAGTGAGGACAAGGTAAATAAATTGGCAGAATTATGGTTGAAAAATTATTTTACCTAAATCGTTCCATAAAGTTAAATATAATATGTTTTTCTCATCTCTTCATTCGTTATGAAAAAAATTTGCAATGAAAAAAAATGCATGCAATCCTAAAGGCACGCCTAAATTAAATTCATACGAAAACAAAGTACTTTGTTCCCTTTAGTCTTTTATGCAAATTAGCTACTCGACAAACAAACGCTGCGGCTGCGCTGCTGATACAGATAGAGATGAGCTCCACCAGCGCAAGCGTCCAACAAGAAAGAGCCTAAAAGCAAACAACGAAGGATCCGAACATTCCGAACAAAAGATCCATCCAAAAAGTGTTCACCTATTCATTCAACTTCATATCCCATTTTAGTCTTTTAGTCGACATGTGTGGTCTTTCTGTAAGTCTTTGAGTCGAGAAAGTCGAGAATGTCGTTCATCAGGTCTGAACCTGGCTATTTTAGACATTAGAGATTTCCATTACATTTCTCTTTCTTCACTTGACTCATCAACACATCAACATCACCTCCGCATCTCCGGCTTTTTGTCTTGTCCAGAATGATTTTTAATTTTTTTTTTCAATTGAGATTGAGATAATTGGGTTGTAGACAGTTAACTAATCGGAGTGTTGAGTTGAGTGTTTAAGACGGAGGAGTTTGCTGATCTTGATCCGCGGAGAATTATTCGGTGAGGTATAATATAATAATAATCAGTGATTTTATAATTTTAATTTAATATATATTTACTTAAATGGCTTTAATTAGTTTAATTGGCCCGGCCCCGGCTCGGGGAATAAATATTTGTTTTGTGATTGTCAATAATTATGCTGTTTGCTCATTTTTTAAAGTTTTAATCTAACGGGCTAACTTTCTGTCAACTGTCAAATGTTTGAAAGCTATTAAGCTCGAAATTAATGAGGGTGGCATTTAAGAAAATTATTATCCTGGTTTTATCATTAATGATTAAATTATGCTTGTTTTAATGTTTAATAGTTTTCCAAAATGATGTTGGGACACGGGAACCGAACGGGGAGGAAGAACCGGGGACGTCGACATAAGAAGCTCAACTTATCCCAGCCATTCCCAAGAGGAGAAGGGGATGCTGCCGGTCCTGCTTCTGCATCCGGAGGAGTACCACTGGTTAGTAAAATAATTAATTAATCACAACAACACTGACAACAGATGTTGATTTGTAATTTAAATCAGTCATTATTTTACTAAAAATCCTAATTATGTAATTATTTTATTTTTCCCTGCCCGATTACTTTTAATGATGAATGAAGGGTGGAGGGTCGGAGGGATTGGAGCAGCGCAATATTTATCTCACGGTGGACACCAAAACGACCGTTAAAACCGCGAAGGAAGAACGTAAGTGTCCCAACTAATTAACATGTGGTTTAAGATGTTCGCGTGCCAATTGTCAATTTGGTGTTTGGATCCGGATGCATGATAACAGGCCATTGATTATTGTTAATGTCATGCTTAATGTGTATTTAATTGCTATTTTTAACAGAGGCCCTGTATCCGGAATATGGCGAGTCCGGGAAGCTGTACACTTCCCACACGGCAGCAGTTCCAATCATCATGTCCAGGAGTGATCAGAGGGTACATCCCAAGATCTACGATGCTCTGAAGGCCTGCAAGGAACAGTAAGTTAATGGGAATCCGGAAGTTGAAATTTTTAAGTACTTGTGGACCGCTGTGACCTCTGTCGGCGGGTGTGGGTCATTTGGTGAAGGAACATGTGTAATCCTTTTGTAATGTGTAATTTGCTCTAGATTTTTGAACATCGAATTCAACGCTCCCGGAAAGGAACCTCAACCCGATGATCTCTTCGGTCTCGGTGGTTTTCATGGAATGTTTATGCACCTGGGTGTCGGACGCGTGCGCAGGATCCGCCACCCTAAGACTAAGAAGGATGATGTTCGCGTGCGAATCAAAGAATCCGAGTTTCTCCGACGCTTGCAGAATGACGGACTACTAAACCTAAGGGTCCACGTAAGGGGCTATGCGTCCCGAGCAGGATTTCGTCGAGGTAGTAGGATTCCTCTCAGGGGGAATAATGATGGAGTGGGTAAGTATTACTCTTAGTTGCAAACATACGTATTTTTTCTATAATTGCCATGTTTGTTGGGAGGATATGATTGGTATGCAAGAACTTTGATATTTTTGTTTGTTTGTCCCAATCCATTCTAATAGCATTGGAGGTTAGGAAATTGGATGGAGAAATGGAAGGAGTGGTCCTCAAGATTCCTACTGATCTATTTACCACTTTCGATCTTCAAGGATTCTTTACGGTGGAACTGGAATGGCAAGGACTGGAGGCGATAACGACTAAGGACAATGACTTCTTGCCATTGTACACGAAGCTGATGGAGGAGGTTCCGAAGGATGTTAGGATCACTTTTCCAGATGGGGATGTCTATGAATGTCATTCCGCCCTACTTAAAGGTAATGTTAATGTGCCGCTAGTTACTGTTGAATTTGTATTTAATGAAAATATCTAATTGAATGTGAATTTTGTTCTGGTCTTGGTTGTGGTAAGCATTGTGTGTACTTTTCTATTACAGCCTGGAGCCCAGTTTTCACTATCATGCTGGAGTGTGACATGATTGAGACTACAACCCGGGAGATCAAAATGGAGGATGTGGATCCCATTGTCTGGGAAGCTTTTCAAAACTTTCTTTACTCTGGAGATTTTGTTGGGGCCTTCGAAAGTTGTGAGATTTGCTATGACCTACTGGTCCTCTGTAACAAATATAACGTTGCCCTTCTGGAAAAAGCTATCGAGACAGTGCTGGTAGAGAAACCTGACGATTGGTTCCAAATGGATGTGGCCTTGGACCTGTACTTCTTTGCTAATGGGCTTCCAAAAAAGAAGTTGTTTGAGCGGGCCAATTTAGTTCTCCAAAGGTACGCAAATTGCTGATATCAAATCAAACATATTACCATTTACCATGCTATTTTATTTAATGCGATATGCCGTTTCCTTTCTGATGGGATTTTATTTTATGTTCATCTTATCTAGGCGAAGACGGGAGCTCCAAGGGTTGAGGCAGTACCAAAAGCTACTTGAGGAAGATCCGGAATGGGAAAGACGTATTCTTTGCACTCAGTTCTACCATAAATACAACATGGGAATGGACTCGCCATCGGTGAAAGGATGTTCATATTTTAAGTATTGATGTCTCTCATTGCCCCTTTTCAGTTTACTGACTTATGAACTTGTTATCTTATTTTAATTTTATTACTAAACTGTGTTCTTTTTGGTTTTTATTTTATTTTTCTGATTATTTTAACTCTTGTTGGATTATTAAATGATTATGGTCAGTATCTTATTGTTAGTAGTAGTATCGGAGTGGGTATTGGATAATAATGAAGTATATCAGAGTGGGCAATCATGAGTATCTTCCAGATAATAATTACGGTAAATCTTGTTGGTTTGGTGTAGGTAGATACATGCGATGTGTATGTAATGGATGATAAATGATAATGTATGTGCATTTAATTAACGATTAATGAATTATTATTATTATTATGTTGTTTTAAAAGTACTATAACTGTAAATGAATGTGAAGCAATGAAATATACCCCTGTCTACTTGTCTTGTCTTACCGAACTATTCTATACACTTTCTCTTACTATTATTCTTTTCACCCTTGTCTTCAAAAGTGAAGATTGATCATATTCATGATCGATCAATATCATCATCATTGTCAAATATCCATATTCAAGGGTAGTGCATAGTTAAAGCAATTATGACATGACTTCTTGTTAGCATTTAAAAAGGTATGCGTTTATTCTCATTATACCCCAGGAATCTCATACCCCCTGCTAATTTACCTAAAGAGCAGGGATGAATGCAATGCTGAAAGTTCACAGAAAGTTCAGCTCGCCAAAATATTTTATTTGCAATAGAAATAAAATTGAAACATTCTTCGTAGGATATTTATCAAGAGCTCATATTACACTCACATGAAGTTTCATAAAAGTATCTAGGTATGTCTCCTTCTTTGCATATTACTGAAACTTTGCTCAAGTATCTACAAGGAAGAGCTAGCATCATTGTCCATAAGAATTAAAATTAAGGAATAAATTGCTTCGGAATGAGCAATAAAATAAATGAGATAAATAAATGAAATAAAACTACACTAACGCTAATACTAAAGCTACGTCAGTAAATAACTGAATAAGATAAAATCAAACAAGATAAACGATTACATACTTTCAAACCATTTCCCACGTAATGCTCATTAGAGCAACCAATTGCTAATAACCTGACCTTGTTTCTTAATGTGGCTGCAACAAGATAGGAGCACAAGTCCCACAATAAGACCCGTCCCCGCGGCGGCAAAGATGATGATCCACTGCGCGGTCACCAACGGCTTGGCCTCACAACTCCCATCAAATTGCAAATTGTCCCCGACACACTTACAGATTCCAGTTCGAATGCCAACGGTCGAATTTTTAGTTCCGGCTCCAACTGGTTGACATCTCGCCCCTTTGGTACATCCACCTCGCATCATCCTCAATGTCCCCCCAGAGGAACCCTTCGCTTGACCACCATCCTTGGTTAGATTGTACTGATTGTAAGGTGTCTTGAAGTCACCATCCCAAAGGTCAGCGTCTGTGGTGCAGGCTGCCCCAGACAGTCCAACGCACTTCCCCTCCTCCTCATCAAAGGCATTGAAGTGCTCTTCGCAAATGCATTTCCCCTTGATACAAGCCAGCTTCAGCTCCCGATTACACTTCAGATTTTGATGGTTCCCATCGTCAAAATCCCGATCGGAGCAGCTCCTTCCATGAACTAGGTCACAGGTGCCCTGGTCATTCTCAGCAAAACCGGGTTTGCACTCACAATGGCTTAAGGAGATGTTGGCTTGCTTTCCTCCAACAAAGTAAGTGTTTTTGACGCAGTGCCCCCCATCCACGCAAGTAATTTGATGCGCCGGGTCATGATCATCCTTATCCGTGAAATTGGAATTGCACAGCCCATTAATTTTTGTGACGCAGGATTCTCTATACACATCAAAAACTTGGGTCTCCGGATCCTGACATTCACAAGTACCATTTGGTCCACACTTTAGCCAAGGTTGACAAGGACGCTGGGTACAGACAATGCCATAGTCCTTGGCACAACTTCCGGCAGGGGTGGGATAATACCCTTCAATGCATTTGCAGATGTTAGCATGTTCGCTATCATTAGCAGCCAGAAGTACCATGCAAACTGCGTTGGGGGCACACTTGTCGTTCACGCAAGGCTTCTCAACTTTCCCCAGGCAGCGTTCCGGAGTGGTGTAGGTGTTGTTGGGGTCACCACAGGTACAGAGATTGTTTTCGCAGGTGAAGCCCAAGCTCTTCTGCTGGCAGTTGTCAGAGGTTAAGCAGTTTTGGTTGAGCGGAGGTTGAATGGGAAAACAGAATGCTGTTTCGGGGTCGCATTTTAGATCTCTGGGGCATGGCAGGAGGGATGATTCTCCAGTATCATTTTTGGAACCGTTACTCATGCATGGATTATTGAAAGCTACAACGCAACTTCCCTCGACCTTGTCATAAACCATTCTGTCCGGGTAAGAACACTTGCACAGTCCATCAACAGAGCAATTGAGACCTTTGTTGGGGGCGCAGGGCGACGTGGCATTGCAAGGTGCCTCGTAGCCCACAATATTTTCTTGGATTGTTGAATTTTCTTCTGCTCCCCAGATCAATCGGGCAGATAATAAAAGAAGGATGATTTTCAAAGTGTCGAATTTTGGTTTTGGGTCAGCCATGCTGAATATTTTAGTGATGACTTGTCTCTTTTTTCTTACAAGAATTCACACTTGATGTTTGTTCCGGTAGTTAAGTATGCTATGTTCATTTATTTAAGAGAGAGGAAGAACGGTTGTATTGACTGTTTTCGGGGAGAGTTCCGAAATGATAATGAGAGAAAAATATGGCGGACTGAACCAAGTCAAGTCGATGTCGATGTGAATATGAGCCAGTAACTTTCCATTCGATGAGTCGGCAATTGATTGTCATAGACTTCAAGAAGGAAAGAAAATTGTGAGTCAGACATCGTCTCGGAATACTTTTTATTGCTTTTCAATATTTATTCGGGGAAAATAACCCCACCTGCAGTTGACTCGCTTGCGACGCGACATTTTTGTTATTTGATATTTCATGTAATATGCAATACGCAAATATGAGTAGATTTATAAAGACTATAATGTATAAAAATGTTTATAAATTGTAAATATATCATATTAATATAGAAAGTAATGAATCATAATTAACATACTGAAGAAAAATACTGAATATTGGTGTCATCGAGAAAATGGCATGTAAAAAAAGTAAAATGAAGCTGACTCATAAAGATGTTCAATGCTCTATATAATTTCGCTATTTAGCAGAGGGTAAATAATTATGTAAATAAGTAAATCAAGTCGGTTAAACCGGAGGCTAATAGGTAGGTATGTAATTATGAACATTTTAAGAATTGGCTAATTGAAATTAGCATCAGGAACTAAGATGGAATCCCAATTTCGCCAGTTGCACTGGATTTAGCACTTCCATTGCATGATGCCGGCGTTGACTCTTCAGCGCAGCTAATCAAGGTGGTGGTAGTCCCCGTCTCCAGGTCGTCAATATTCTTGACCGGGGCACGGTGATACTAGGAAAGAAAATAAGATGCTTTTGGTCAGATCCTAAAACGCTAAAATGGATCCGCTTAATATCTACATAATCAATACTGATCATTTGCAGAAGCCCTTAATGATGAGATTCAGATGTAGCTTTGCTTACCTTTTTGTGTTGATAGTCCCAATAAAGTGCAACGAAGGAGATCATCAACCCAACCGTCGAGAAGATCATCAAGGCAAAGAAAAACTGCTGCAACATGGTTATGGTGCTGGATCCTCCGGACTTGCACATCCCAATCATCAAACTCCCTATAATGGGCTGGCAGGTTGTTCCCTCCACGCAAAACAGGTTGTCGTTGTAATCCTCGGGGTCCTCTGGGCCCTTGGAAATATTGCAATGCGCCCCTTCCAATCCCACACACATCTCCCGATCCCCACTGTATTCCTGTAATGGATGCTGACATTTGCAATGCCCATGAACACAAAGTAGTAATCTGGATGAGTCACAATCCTCCTGCTTCCCACAAACTTTCCCCAGCCCTGCCAAGCACTTATCTTTGGGCTTGGTTAAATCCAGACCTTCAGGGCAGACGCAAGTGTCATTCTTACAGAGGAAGTTGCTGTCGCATTGTCCACCGCTGCTGCAATTATGACCGAAATGAGTTAAGCATCTGTCGGCATCCCCATCATAAAACTGATCCGGGAATGGGCAAATGCATTTCCCAATCCGGTCACATTTCAATCCTTTGTCGGAGTATGTGGAACAGGGAAAACCCGGTTTGATTAGACAGGCGTTGTGCTCCTTATCATGGATACTGAGATCTGCTGGACAGCCAGAAAACATCGGAAGGGGAAAAAGAAATGCACAAAGAAACACGTACTGTCCGACGCCCATTTTTGTGCCTATTTTTGTGCAGATTTGAAGTATGTCGTTCGTTAGATAGCAATCTTTACAAAATGGTATCATAAAAAACTTAAATTATTAAAAACTGACGATCTGACAATTTAAAATTAAAATACTTCAGAAACTGCTACAACATAATTCAGACTGAAAATCCGCTACGTCCATTCGATAGTAAGGTCAAACAAATTGTGACATCATGCGAAAAGGGTTTAGAGAAAATTCAGAGATGAAAGGGAAATAAAAGTATGAATCTGGACATTTTTACATTTGAGCCATAATTCTCTGCATCGGGAATTACTTGACTGTGTTGGATAAACCTTTGTCCATTCTCATTCGAATCTCTGGAAAATCTACACGTGCATGTACGAACATAAGCAAAAGGAAAGATTAAGCAATGACGGCATGACACAATTATGATCTTTCTACTCCTTCTATGAACATGATTTTCTTAAATGCAATTTTAAATGTAAGCTCTATACTAAATCCTAATTCGAAGTTCGTCGACAGGACAGATACATTGAACTGGGAATATACATTTATGCTTTATGAAGCAAATTTTTTAATGCATCTACCTAACTAGATCATACTTTCATTATCTTAAAAGTGAGTCCAGCCGAGCCGAGAGATCTTATAATTGCATCTCCAAAGTCTTTAATCTGTTAACAAAGTTATTACAGTTTGAAATTGGGAAGTGGCACGTACTTAAATTTATGCATTTGAATACAAGTTTTGGTGACTCATCGAATTATTCGATTCGAATATGATTGTGTATGTTTCATTCTCATTCCAGGATAGATGTAAGGAAAAGTTTTCATTAAGCAAGAGTTTTTTTTACATGAAAGTCAAAAATAAATATTTTGCTTATCCTCATTTTAAAAATATAACATTCATGATAACAGTCCAGGATAAAATTCATACTTTGTTTTTGTTTATATCTAAAACACTAGGGAATGTAATCCCATTTTGGCTTATGACTTGGATTTAACCACTGTGACAAAACTAGTACTTCCCAAGTTGTCATAATGTTTAAAAATATTTTTTATTAAGCCACTCCTCTCGTCGCCAGTTTAACCAGCCCGACAAAAATGCTGAGCATCATAAAATCTCGAATTACATGACTCATTCATGTCGAACATATCTTTTATTGCTTTTCCGGCGAATAACCATCTGCCTCATGGTGTCATTGAATTATCTACTTATTCATATTACCGAATTTTTAATAAGCAGTTTTATATTAGCTAGTAAGTGTAGATACATTAATTATATTTGTTCTATGAGGAGAAATCTTGGGCAAGTATTTCCTTTGTTCAAAGTTACATCATACGATTTTATTTTGAGGCTGAGTTTCATAAAAGTGTAAAATAGGTACAGGCATCAATTTCAGCAACTTATTCAAACACATTCCATGTTGACAAAATAACATTTTGTTCAGTTTAGATAACTGATTGATATATAGAGCGGCTTTATTTCTGCAATCATAAATGCCTTCATACTAATTAGAATTCCGAATTGGAAGTTTATTATCTACTGATAAATGATAATAATTGCCCATGGCATAAAATGTAAAATTTCTGAATATATTACGTCTACTTATAACTTGTCATCACTTTCTTAAGCTTTATTGTATGATAGTGTAAGGTAATCCATTATGTTAATATTGTACATAAGTACTTCTGAAAAAGACATAATTACGCATCCAATATACTCTAATTCTAAGAAATAGCTAAGAAAAAATGTTTAATCGAACAAAAAATATTATTATAATAATGGTCGCATTAAGGACATGGGTCATACGCCTTCAAGTTGTCAAAATTAACTGTTGCAGCCATACTTCATTTTCATTATCTCATTCTCCTTCTAAGCATTTGGTTGTGTTGTATACATGCATTGCATCCTGTCTTTAATGGCTTTGTTTGTTTATTTGATTACGTAGTTTCTAATAAATATACATTGGAACTGTGATCATGA
>JAQIXQ010001898.1:0-12379 GCA_034700485.1 Pseudosinella alba | reverse complement strand
CCTTTCCTTCTGTTTGGAGGTAGCAAGCTCTGTTATGTTCCCCTTGTTTCAGTACATTTAATTCCAGTTCTTTATGTCATTCTATTTCATTTCCATTTGTTTGATCGTGAGCGTACTTACACGAGTACTACTTACACTGACAATACCAAGTGCTGGATCTGAAAAGGGTTAAAGAACAAAGGTTTATGCGCCACTAAGACTGGCACAGAATCAAAAAATTTTAATTTCAAATGCCCAGTTCACAATCATGAATAATTATTACCTGTCGAACTTCATGCCACTAAACAGAGGTAAATATAAATATGCAAGCCCATATGCCGCTAAAATTGGCAACGTCTGAGGCTGTTAAAATTTCAAAATATACGTACATACCTATACAGATGAACATTAAAAGAATAAATGGGTATAAAATGCTCTTGCAAATGAAAAAAGTTTGTGGCGTGCATTAAAATTATCCCGTAAAAATAAATGTTCGTTCGGTAAATACTAATCACCATAAATAAACAAAATTAAATTTTTACAAGTTATTTTACACATTTTTCAATATCAGTCAATGGTCAACCTTTTATTGGAATAAATGAGCTTATGAAAATATTTTTACACTCCCCTACTTATGTTGCATAAGTCGATAAATCACATTGAACACCATCTTAACTCATATTAAACGACACCTTTACAGTGTAAAATACAATATTATGTAGTTAAAAGTTCAAAAAGTCCAGAAGTTAAAGTTAAGGTAGTACATAGCTATTTGCGATTCAGATAAAATTAATAGTTTACTTCCGTTTGGAGTACATGTCATGTTAAAAAACGAAAAATTATTATAAAATAACAAAATAAAATGTAATTTAGTTAAAAATGTTGATAAAACTGCTTAAGTCGAATAAGTGACAGAGATATCAGAGATAAGCAGCCCATCCAAAATACATTTGACACAAATTGTCGATGGACGTAGCCTCTTCAATCAAGAATTTTACTTGAGCCTCAACAGACAATTCAGTGTCGATATCTTTCATTTTGTTTCTAGCAGTTCCGTTGAGCCGGCATCGGATGTAGTTCATTGTGTCTACGGCTTTCTCATTCGTCATTTCCCCATTCTCCAAAGAAGCTGTGAATCCTCTTGTGTATTTTTGCCATTCCACGAGGGGATCATACACGAAAGGACGAAACACAGATAAAAATACATTTTGATGATCACGGAACATTTTCATGGCTATTTCACAAGAACGCCGAAAGACACCTTCTTGCTTCAGGGGTCCCATGGCGTCGACCATATTTTGAGTAAGTCGAAAGGGGACCATTTCAGGATACTCCAATGCTTCTCCTTTGTTGAAAAGACAGTTGAAGTCTACATGCTGTACCTCGCCCGTGACAGTATCTAACAGCAGATTTTCTCCGTGCCGATCTCCCAAGCCCATAATGTATCCTACGATGGACATCACAGCAGCTGTTCTAGTATAAGACATTCTCGCGGCATACCAGGACTGATGATCGCTAAAATTGTTGAAGAACCATTCGCTAAACACTGGAGGAGTTGAGTCCAGAAACATTTCTTGGAACTTTCGCTTCTTTTCGGTCTGCGAATCAAGTTTATTTATCACACATTGAGGTCCGCGAGGCAGAGTAATTTCCTTTTCTTTGTATAATGTCAGCAGAATAAGTCGCATAGCTTGAAGATTTGGAACCCATTCCAATAAGCCGCACTCTTCATTAAGAGGGACAACGGAATAGGCCCTCACGTGAAGTCGACGATTGCTGGATTCCGTATTTTGACGTAAATACCAATTCACCACATTATTGACCTCCATTACTTTACTGTCCTTTCGTAGGTCATCCTTGGGCTTGCACAGCAATCCATAGCGTTTTCCGTTTGAAGCAATTAAAGTTATTTTCTTTGGACGAATTAATGAAGACATAATATCAACTGTATCATCGATGCTACAGATGTACACTGGAGGCCTATCATAGCAAAAAACAAAGTAATATTCAATTAGGGAAATTAGGGGGGGGGGTCAATAATGATGCAATAATCAGTATTCAAGCTTACTCTGGATATGGATCGTGATCATTATGGCTGAAGCCTTTTTGAGGGAGCGAAGGATTCATAAAGATCTGGAACGGAATTAACACTTTTCCCATACCCTGAATCAATTTCGGAAGCTTATCATATACTTTGGCCAGGCTTACTTTCTGAAAATCAGATTAATGTATTTTCAATTAGGGTAACATACGATTGACATCGAAAACAGATTAAGAAGAATCATGACAACGCAAAATGACCTACCGTGTAGTCTTTACTAAGCTGCTTGTCACACAAGGCCACGAATTTGTCCGTCAAGTTGGTGTAATCCTTGATAGTACTCTTCAGATTTGGTCGTGAACTTTCTACATTTCTGTAGATTTCTAAGCATCGTTTTCTTCGTGTTGGGTTCACCGACTAATGAAAAAAATCAATTTGTGATATTTAAGTTAACAAAAGTCCGGAAATTAAATTTCTTTCTCATACAACTTACATTATTCACAGCCATCGTCATCCATAGAGTTTGATAAGGATGACTCCGAATTATTAACACGATGATAGTCTTCAAAATGGCCCAGGTAGGGACATGAGAATGGCACAATCGTGAAATCAATTGGCTGAACGCTGTCATTAGGACATACGGAGGAACCTTCCCAACCAATGATTCTGAAATATATTATAAATTATATTGCATTTCGATTCGACCTTTGTTTGTTATGTACGCATGCACTGGCGTGGTCCCCGAGAGCGACTCTACAGCACTTTGGTTGCAGTTGTTAAACTTACTTATGGAGTTCTCCATGCTAGACAGAGCATCCGCAGGGCTGAGAACTGCAGGAGAGGAAGAACTACTGCTATTGATTCCTTGAACGTGTACCTTCGCCGCAGATTTGTTCACTTCCCCGTTCTTAACAGAGGCAGCATGATCAAACCAAATTGATAATAGCCGTGGGAGACTCTGATAAACATACTTGCAACCATATAGAAGGGAAAGGGAATAGTAGTGACAAACTTTGACTTGAAGGTCACAGTTGCCTTTCTCCCTACTCCAGAGACGGTCAAAGTAGCTGCCAAGAGTAAAGAAGTTCTTTTCAGACTCCCTGTACACATCTGATGCTTCTTTGTATTTGTCAATGTAGTCCTGCTTGTCCAGTAGCTTCTGTTCCTCGCATAATATCGCTTGGAGAAGGAGCGACTTGGAGCAGAGAATTCGAGATTCCATCATTTGGGGGGTGTCCCCTCTTTGATTTTGCTGCTTCCAATTTTCTAGATTACCAAAGTAATGGTTGATGCCCTTCTGGAGAACGGAGACAGCATTTTCCTTGTTATTCTTCCGAGCTAAGATTTTTGCTTCTTGGATGAACACCTTCGGAGACATAAACTGTTTAGCTTCTAATAGGGCATTGTCAGCTCGAATGAAATTGGCACATCTACAGAACAAATTAAATTACATATACATAAGTTAGTTTCGATCGACGTCATAAATTCAACCATTCTTTCCAATGTTCAATGACGTGACGAACTTGCTAGAATCCTTTGCAATGTCCAACCAACATTCCCTAATGGATGAGTTCACGATTTCACACAACTGTCCACTTGTTTGGAAGGTGGCCTTGATTATTTCAAACACGCTCTGTAAAGTAGAATGCAGAAGAAACATAAATAAATATAAGTGCATAAGAAACTATGAGACTTTGTATTGATCATAATATCAGTCAACAAGTAGTTTACCGTATTACCTTACGAACATTTAAAATTTGGTCCAAGGTTTTCCTCGATTTGCTCACGTTTATTAGTCTGGAGTCCCAATTACCAACCATAGTCTTCACGTCTTGGTACAATGCAATTTGGTTGAACTTTTCACGATTATTGGACATGAGCACTGAATGTCTGCGCATAGTACTTATCGCATCCTCCACTTCTGCTAAAATGTGCAGTTGAACAATATAGTCGTATGCCCTTTTATACGGATGCATTTCCTCCGCAGCAGCTACAAGTGGTTCCACCAATCTCTCTCGAAGGGTTTCTACAATTTCGCCAGCCTTGTCAAACTGATGACTATGAAGGTTAGCTAGTGTACGGGAAATACCAATATTCCAATTGAGAACCTTCTCCTCCAGTACAGGATTTCCACAGAAACTTTCAAGATGAGCAACTTCAGTTTTCAAGCCCTCCCAACATTTTAGTTTTACCAGGGATCCAATTTGTACATCCTGGAAAGCTACTTCCCACTCCGGACTATAACGTATAATCATTCAACATTACATGATGTAGATCTTTAAAGTGTATTTGTAAGTTCATTAATAATCTCAAATCTCAATTAGCCTTACTGTTTTGCAAGAATCCCCAAGATATTGTTATGCGCTTTGTTGGGTTCGTCAACACTCAAGTAAGCCTGTACCAAGGCATAGTTAACTATTAAGCTGGACGAATCTTGCTCTGTCATTAGTTCAATATTCTTCATGTACTCCTCCACTTTGCCTTCCGCTATATTTTCAAGAACGCGCTCATGGGAAGACGGCTCAACACGACCTCGTACAGCAGATATTCCCAGAACAGAATCCATGTCATTTAAAGAGACGTAGATTCTTTGCAAATAATCCAAATGCCTATGGAGACTCTCTTTAGATGGATTATTTTTGAGTTCCTGTTCGATGTAGAACAGAGCGGTTGCGCTGGACTGGCTGTCAAATGCCACTTGTGACATGAGAACCTGGAAATCACAAAAAAAAAACAATAAAATAGCAGACGGCAGACAACATAACTATACATATATGTTTAAACAAGCATTCATGACAAAGACTAAGCAAGCTGTTACGTATTGAAATATCACTGTTCTAATTTTCTTTACCACTGGAATCTGGTTGAGTAGCCTGCTAACCCTACCCATGTTATCTTGAGACATCATCTCCCCAGACGAGTCGAGTCGCCCAGATCTTTCCTTTCCTCTTTTTATGGCCGCCTTTCGTTGTGCAAGTCTTAAGGATCTCAATAGGTGGTCCAAAATTGAAAAAATTACTTGGGTGCATCGAAAATGAAATACACTCTCATTTTCTACACTCATCGGCTCTTCAAATATATCCATTTCTGCTTCACTATCCTTTATTATTTGAATGCTGTTTTGGACCTTCCGTTTCTCCAAGACACTCCACCTCTCCAGTATGTTCTTCATTTCAGTTATGATACAAAACAACTGGTCGTCGCTGGCACAAAAGACTGCATGCACTAGAATGCCAAGTAATTCAAAAGGTAAGTTAGAGTAGTTAGACTTTAGACGGATACAGAACTCGTACCATTGAACCAAAAATATAATTATTTATCTTATTGTATTCCTTACAGGCTACGAATGGAATAATAAAAGCCGCAATCCTCGCATTTTTCCGTAGCAGGAACATGCTCTTGGCGAAAAGTAAGTAGGCCTTTTTCTCTTGAGTCGTAATGCATTTGATCAGTACAGTTAGCCAGTTTAAGAGCCAGTCATCAAAGTTCTTTCCGTACCCAGAAAGGTAGATGGGACAGTCAAACTCTGGTAGGTTTTCCTCGACATCTAGCACATATTTCGTGGCAAGCATGGGAGTAATAATCTCTTGATGCTCTCTTGACAAATTCTTCCAAATAGGGTCTTCATCAGTCATCTTGACATTGAAGTCTTGGAAGAGATTCCGAATGAGGCAAACGCAATAGTCGAATATTGTTGCATCCTTCGCATCCCGAAACTCACGAATCAGCTCTTGGACGTAGAAAAGACAAAAAGTGCTTATTTGAGCAGATACCACCAAACCTGAGCTTTTCCTGGAACATCTTTCGTCATCCCCGTTCCTAAATCGGACTGGATCAAGTGCACCCAAATTCCCAAAACATTTTGCAATTACAAGTCGCATTTTATCATCATCCGGCTTGCCACCGGCAGTACCACGAAGACCACCTAACAAGGTTGAAATCAACCGAGACACATTCCGCTGTCCTTTTGCTAATACAAACTTCTCAACGTTGGCTGCCTCTTGATGGAACACATTATGGAGCTTGCGAAAGGCTTGATAGCGAATGTGGGAGTTACTGTGACCAGCCTCGTCGACCA
The DNA here is from genome assembly GCA_034700485.1 of Pseudosinella alba. Classification (NCBI taxonomy): domain Eukaryota; kingdom Metazoa; phylum Arthropoda; class Collembola; order Entomobryomorpha; family Entomobryidae; genus Pseudosinella; species Pseudosinella alba. The sequence goes on along the minus strand of JAQIXQ010001898.1, from coordinate 6,281 downwards.
GCATATTAAAATATTCAAACCATCTTTCCTCCTTCACTGCAGACACGGCGGCATTGATGGTAACTTTGACCTCATAATCGTCACATTGATCCAGCAGGAAGTACAACTTAAGGTGGTGAACACTAGTCATCTCTTTCTTGAAGCAAACAAAGTGAGAGACGAGCCCATCCACACTAGATCGCACGACAGGATTCTCTCGAAGTGGCAGTATGGCTGCTAAGATAGGACAGGTCATTGCGGCAAAGCTTTCACTGTCTAAGCTGTAAAGAAATATTTAGCACCAGAATAAAGTAAACAACAAATGCGAAATCTAGTGTCAAATTAACTACTCTGTAAATGAATTCGAATAATATTATTCAGTTAGACTTACTTAGCTGCGAAAGCTTTCCAGGCTTCGTAGATTACATCATAAAACATTGGCCCTTGCTCAGTCACAGAATTCAAAGTTTGGTAAGCCTTCGAACGAAAGGGGGTCATCTTACTCTTTCCCATCAAACTGATCAGCTCAACAAATGACCTCAAAGTCCTCTTCTTCATTTCCACTGTCTCAATGCGACTCTTGACTTTTGTATCCAAATGAAGGAAAAACCCTAGCATTCTTTTGTCCAATAACTCCTGAATTTCTGATCGAGGTATAGATTTACTTGTCCCTTGAGACAATAATTGTTGGCTGCTGGTCTCATCCCACTTGCACAAATGAGACAGAAACCGGAGAATTTTATCCTTTCTATCATCCAGTCGACATAGTGCTTCATTCAGTATCCGTTGCTCTTGTTGCTTTGCCACAAATACAGCATTGAACTTATACTGCTGCAAAAGGAACTTCAGGCACTGACTAACAACCTCCGAACTATGGTCGAGTAGCAGGGTGGGATACCACACGATGACCGTCTCCTGAAGCATCATTGTTGTTGAGTCATCCGCATGTTTGCTTAATGCGGAAAGGAGGAACTGGTAGCTCTCATTTGAATGGAGGTTAGGCACAATCTGCTCCATCAAACATGGATAGTAATATTTGGCAAAAGTGTTCCTATAACTGAAGCTGCCAATGCTCTTCAACATTTCAATGTAGCGCGAACATTCTTCCGTTTTACTTTTTTCGTCTTCTATATCTGATTCTGCAGCAGGATGGTAGAAACGTTTGATGGAAACCTTTACTAGCTGTCGACATATTTGCGAGCGGATACGGGTAATTAGCTCATGTGGTGCACATTTCTGAGTCTCTGCAAAACTAGTAACAATTTTTTGGCAGAGAAGAACTACGCACATTTCATTATATCCAGTTTGAGACAAAATTAGCAACATGAAATTTGTAATCTCTACGAAAACGGCAAGGCTAATTGAGCCAACTGAAGCGAGCTCCTGAATTCCTAATAAGATTTTCATTCGAGTAGTGAGTGGCAGCTTTGACCGTTTCTTTGCTTGGAGTAATTTTCGGCACACTTGCGGCAAGGCAACTCTGAAAATTCGCTGGGCAACTTCAAGTCGCATGGGGCACCCAGTTTCCAAATTCGTATTACTGTTTTCAGTCAGAAGTATACCACATTTCCTAAAGATTTTTTCACACAAGATTGCTTTCCCATTCACAGCTACGTTGAGTAGTGGCAACGCTATAATTGTCGACGGATTCTTCATGTGATTGTTACATCGAGCAAGTACGTCAATTAGATGAAACTTGATCCTTAAAAATGAGGAGTGAAGGATAGGCGATGCCAATGACAAGATTTTTATAGCATACTTTTGCTCCAACTCTATTACTCCTTCTTGATACTTTCCTGATGAACAGTTTTGGCATCCGCTGCCCAGTGGTAGTCCTTGTTTTCCCGGCTGACTGAATGCTTGAAGGCTGTAGCAGCAAACACAGGGCAGTGCCGTAATAGCACATCCAATCGCAAACCGCAGACATGGCACTACTTTCCAAATGTCCCTTTGCACGATACCAAACAGAAACGAAAATGTCGCCCCTAAAGCTGCAAAAAAAAAGACAGAAATGTAGTTTTGTAAAACATATTTAATGATAAAATCAAATTAACATAGAGACAGATCAAAATAAAAGCAATTAGAAGGCTCTCACTAATTAATTTTAATTTTACTTACGCATTTCTTTAAACGGCCAACTAACGGACGAAATTGCAGATAGTAACTCCACCATGACTGAAACATTTTCAATAGTTGTAGCTGCATTCATCAGTGAACAATAAACTCTTAAAACAAAATGCTTCCAAGGACGAAATATTTCCAGTCTAAGAGTCCGAACAGACTTAGAAATCAAGATCTCGGAACTTTTAATGAATTCTAGGTTATCATTGTTCCTCGTGAAATGAGGGAAAGGTTGCAGTTTTTGAGGAATATGTGAACCAAATTCATTCAACCAAGGCCAACCGACCATTGAAATAAAGGTGTTTATAAATTTTGCTGACAGCTTCGTATTAAACCAGGAACATGAGTCCATGTATGTAATTGTATCCAAAATTGCGATGAATAGTTGATGCTTTTCAGCAGACTTCAATCTAAATATAAAAATATAAAATTCGTCTGTGTGAATGTCGCGTCGTAGCAAACAGAGTGATACTTTCTTGTTACAGAGGTACATCGTTATCTTACAGAGACATGTTTAGAAGGGCAAAAAGAGCAACATCGGTCCACTTCTGCAACTGCGTTAGGTCAAAGTACACATATGTGTCCTTTCTTTCCCCAGCAACCATTGCCATCACGTTTCTGGTTAGCTTCATAAGAGTAGCGGTGTTCTTGAGGAACTGAGCAGTCTTTTGGGAGAGGTTGTCGTGCACACTGGTTGAAACGGGTCCTTCTGGGGGACATATCGTCCTGGAATGAGAATATTCGGAATTGAGGGCAGATTCCCAGGAGATTATGATTCTGGACCATAGTGCAGATGCATCACGAGCGTTGGTTAGTAAAGATGAAATTGAGTGCCTGCAGAAGATGAAAAAATCAAATCAGGAATCAGGGACATCTAAATTAGTTTCAGATATTAATTCATTTCGTCGAAAATTTCGACTCGAAACAATAAATAGTCGGATGTTCTACCTTTGTTGAACACTATTAGTAGCTGGAGGTGGTTTCACTGTTAACAATTCTCTAGCAATGATATTTTCAACAACCGGATGTAGTACCTAAAATCAACAAGCACAATAAAACTCCATAATTACTATTAATTACATAATATTCGAACTAAAATGGACTTTAATGTTTCATACGTTAGATTTTTATTATTTTATTTTATATACATAATGCTAATGCGAATGTGTACATACGGCATTTAAAGTAGTTCCTGGTGTCTCTGGCCGTCCTGACATAATTTCAGACACATTGATAATATTGGACAATGCTGTATTCCTTGAAAGTATTTCACCAAACAGGAATTGGAACGAATTTAGTATTGGCTGATTGGAATCTATAATAATTTAACGAATTACAGTTTACAATTTGCATAATAATATGCATGTTACCGTTTATTTGTGAAGCTGTATAAATTATAGATTAAAAACAAGTTGGTCTTACTACAGTTGTACATGGCAAAATCCTGAGAATACAGCAAATTCACCGACTCTTCTGCAAGCACTGCAGGTCCGGTGTAACTTGACAGTGCGGATAATGAATTAATTTCACGGTGATTAAACATTTTCTGAAGCTCATTCCAATGTACCTCAGAACTGCAAGATACTTTCACCATTTCGTAAATCAGTTCTGCTGCTGCCTTTTCAGTCTAAAAGGGAGTGAATGAAAATTTAAATTACACAATTTTACGTTCAAAATATATTTAATTTCAATTTTTGTAATGTAAATCTACACATATCTACTTGTCTACTTACCAGATATCCCGAGGAAGGCATTAGCGCATTGTGCAGGGTTGACATCATAACCTGCGCAAAGGATGCTGGGGGCAATCTAATTGAGAACCGTTTTAATAACTCCACAAGAATATATCTCTGTTGAAAATCGTAAAAGAAGATTCTTGGAAGAAGAATGGAAACTATTTCAAGATAATGTGGAATGATCCATTCATTCTGCTTGGTGATTTTGACGTTAAAGTTGCAAGTGATTTTCTTTTTGTTGTCATCTTCTCCCCCTTTTGTATAAAACAAGTTGATTTTTATCCTAGGGGTTGACTCTGCTTCGCTTGGAACTGTTAAATCCCGTAGGATACCGAGCAGTTGCGGGAACAGCGAGTTAGTTATGACGGGATGACCATTGCACAGCATCTGGCACAGTGTTCGAATTAACTGCTTGATGTCCTCCCGTGTATCTGGTTTGTTCATCGCGGGGGCTGCAAAAAACAACCCTGTCAGTCCAAATAGCCACCACCGAGCAAATTCCAATATCTCCGATTTGTGACTCCTGTCATCCGACTCTTCAACTTGAGGATACCGCATTCTTATGTAAATATTAGGCCACATTTTAATGCAAGTTCGAAGATTTCCAACTAGGTCATCGATGTTTATATCGTTTATTTCGTCGTTTGTAGCCTTCTCCAGCTCTTCCTGGAATGCTTCCACTATGGCTAATCGCAATTTTCGTGATTCTTCCGTAGCTTTCAATTCCTTCTCACTTAGCAGCCGTTTCTTCTTCTTCCGTTTTTCAGTGGCCGTGATACTCGTGGTTTCCAGCGTGCTTCCCAAAAACGAAGGTCTAATCTGAGGAGACGAAGAAGGCATAGGCACAGTGCCAGATCCTGACGGGGGCACTTCCGGTTTCTTACCCCGTGTTGCAGGAAATTTAGGGACTTTAAATGTATTTGGCGGTGTAGTTTCAGGTGCTGTTCCGAAGTCCCCGTTTCCATTGCCATTCGCATGGCTACTCTCCGCAGAGAGAAAGATCTCATTAGATTTTTTTCCACCGTTCTTTGATGAGGGGGCCATTTGTGGCGGGTTTGACTTTGACTTCACAGTTGGGTTTGAAGCCCTTGTGGTGGCGTAGTTCTTCCCTTTGATACTCTCATCCATCTTCTTCTTTTTGGGGAGGGATGCTCCTTGCCCCTCCATGTTGAAGCTTTCAGTGTCGTCTTCAGTTAAGTCGATTTCCACTGCTTCAATCTTGCCAGCTTCTTCGCCTACATTCCGCTGATGTTTGCTGCTGCTGGGATTTGACGACTTCTCTGTAGTCTGCCTGGTCAGCCTGGAACTGGAGGTTGAAATTGGTTGTTTCTTGGAAGGGGTTGCGCCCGATGGGGTTGTCGACAAGCTGGTCCGTTTTCGCTTTTGCATTGTCTACATAATTCCCATACATGACAAATATAAAAAAAAGTAAGTAAATATAAATATATGGCCTTAATTTAATTAATTTATCAACAACGGGACCCGAGTCCGCCTGCTCAAATGTTGAGGCAGAAATAAATTACATTATACATTATATATAATTAAAATGAAATTGTAATACATACTTACGAGAGGAATTAGGTTCGGGGGTGGTGGGTTGGATTATGGATTCGGTTTGGAAATTGAAATTAGCTGCCACATGTAGCCATTTCTCCAGTCAGTTAACGTCCACCTCAGGTCTCCCTCCACAGCAGTAGCAGAAGTCCACAATTAAGGTCCCTCGTTCCTCACTAGCTTACGCTTAGCCTAGCTGGTCTCGTCTCTTCTGGTGTCTGGCGACACTTCAAGGAACACTTCCTCTTCTCTTGCTGACCTGCCACCTGTGGGGGCCCGATGAGTGACTGGTGACCGAGGGTGCGGTGGCTTGGTGTCCAGTCTCCAAAAATGAAGAAGCTTTCAAAATTCACTTGTCACTGGTTGACATCGACATCTGACCCGAGTGTACCACGTTCCCCCACCTGGTTCCCCAACAGCCTCCCCTCTCGATGCCAACACAAAATAGGTAAGGTGCCTGTCGTCTGTTGGTCCAGTTGAAGAAGCCACTTTTCCGGTTCCTTCCTTGCCTGTCCTTGAATTTCAAACCCAAAATTAAAATTCTGATGCTAGTCAACAAACAACGAATGAATAACTGATAATCGAGCATATCAATCCGACAACGACTAGTAACTAACGACCCCGTCAATTGTCAAGCTTGGGACAAGGGAAACTGGGTTGAGTTTGGAATTCCTAAACTAATTAATTCCTTAGCTATAGTATAGTAGTACTTACTTATCACCAAAGTTTTTCTAATTCTGGGGCTTTTCGTCTGCTGCACTACTAAACTAATTACTAATTTCCAACTTCGAATAGTTCGAATGCACTGTCAACCGGAACCACTGTTACAGTAGTAACAAAAGTAACTGAACGAACCAAACTGATCCTGTCCGTCCAGGTCCATGCACACAA
>JAQIXQ010001897.1:0-12384 GCA_034700485.1 Pseudosinella alba | reverse complement strand
CTCCACCACCAGCAGCTTTTTTGCACACGCGAGGAGGGTGACTCATAATCTGAAGATTATCCCCTTCCCTCTACGCCATGATTGTGAGGAATATGCTTCAAAAGGCTGCTTTTAACCCCGTTCACCCCTTCTACTCATATCAAGTTTAATTTTATATCTATATTACTCCCATCAATGTTTAAATAATATTGGTGTAATATTTGAATTTCTCTCCGAGAAATACTATTATGCAAACATGGTTACCAGTATTGTCAACCCTGATAAAAAATCCATCTCACATTATGTATTAAGCATCATTTACAACAAGGACATACATCGAACTTCGAAGATTAACTCGCTTCGCTTTCGTCGCCTTTTGCATTTGGCTTGGCAATGACAAGCTATAAGTTATCTTCATTACCTTCTTTCTAATTCCATTTCAATTTCCAATACAATTTTTTGGAACGGGTCACGCACTTTAGTTTCCCTGATTAAACGGCCAAAATAAGGGAATAGAGGAAGCAGTTTCAAGTATATTACGAGCTCGTATATTTTGCAGTCGTCGTACACGGAACGGGGAAGGTCAGAAAATCCTTCAGTTTTGAATACATCTCAAAGACAAAAATTAAGACGTGTTAATTAATTATTGCAAATTATTTTTTGTTCACGGTGTCTTTGATGCCTTCTTACAAGTTCTGCATCGAAGGGCTTCAACTGATTTAGAACTTAATTGGAAGGATTGAATACAGCTAACGGAAGTGTCACTACCATGGGAATCATCGTGCATATTTTCAAAATCCTTGTAATCCTCGCTTTCTTCCTCATTTGGTATTGAGTTGGTAATCTGAGCCTTCATTCTATTTTGCTGAGCCGTAAGTGGCATTAATTAAATTCATGAGCTTATGCCGTTATCGCAACTGCATTCTTATCTATGGCATAGAAATAAAAACTAATGTCTGCATATTTTGCACGAAATCATTCCCTAGCAAATTCGTATTATGGGCACATTTACTATTGCATATGTAAAGAAAGAGTAGCACTATGCATAGCTTCATAACGACAACCTAGGATCGTCTTATCATCTAACTATTGGACAGGGAAGTACTGTAAGCGTTCTTACAAAAATCCTTAACCAATAAATCTTTTGTAAATTGGAAAATGTACAAGAGTTAAATAGATTTTATTAAATGGTAAAATATGCAGATATTTTAAAAGTGCAAATTGTAATTAAAATTCATAATAAAATGTAGTGACGAACGTGATTCATTTTTTTTTACTGATTATTACTCTCGCTGATGTGTTACACTTTTCGCATAATAGCCCCCCACAGTTACTTCTTTCAGCATGGGAAACAACTCCCACAGTTGCTCCATCTTCACCTTCCCAGCAACCTTCAAATACTCCAAAGAAGGGAAACATTCAAATGCCCGGTGGTCCATCTCATGGTAGTGTCCATTGATGCTCCAGATTGCCAGTGCCTTTAAGGAAGGGACGGAGAAGTCCAAGCTCCGGGAGAATCCAACGCTTCCAAGTCGAAGAGTCGCGGAGGATGTGAAAGTTGCACTAAATATCCGCGGAAATCGTCCCAGAAGAGGGAAGACGTCGTCCAGAAATTTGTGGAAGTCCTCAGGACAGTCCCGGACGGAAAAGTCAACATCCAAAATATGTAGATGTGGCGAGTCAATGGATCCGAGTAGGTCCCGGAGATAATTTCCCCTCACGCAAGCAGGGGCATGCAAACGGAGTTCTGTTAATCTTGGAAATATATCGGCGTAATTGGCCCTCCACAATCTAGCATCCAAATCCAATCGCCGAAGTTGTTTGGAATAGCTTTCCAAAAACCACTCGGCCAAACTTTCACGCAGAAAAAAATAGTTCAGTTTAAGCGTTTCCAGTTGGGGTAGAGTTGGTAAAGACCGTCCTCTATTCACGAGAAGGCGTGCGATTTCGCAACCATCCTGAGACGCCAAAATTTCCAGACTCTTCAAGTTTGGGACGAGGGATAGGGATTCGATTAAAATATGGGAAAAGTGAACAACATTCGCCATATACCGACCTTCTAAACTGAGAAACCAAACGTGATTGCCAAATTGACGAAACATGTCCAGAACCCCGTCGTCGTAGGTAAATTCTTCCCTTGCTAATTCCAGCCCGCCCACGTTGTTCAGATATAATGACCTTCCTATAAATGGGTTCCTCTCAGGGGGGTGTTCTGCCATGTCCATGAGGAATTTGCTGTACATTTCAAAACTGGAGATGACCTTCATTCCAGGAAAGTAGTTTTCCAAATGGTAATGTGATCGGTAGGCTGGTGGAGTCCAAATTTGATCGGTGACCTCAGTCGCATTTCCATGTTGGAAGGCTCTTCTATCTTGGTGATTGGCCAAATGGTTATCCACGGTTACCGTCCACTGCCTACAGACTTGTCGACTGACGAGGATTTCTTCAAGTGTGAGCCAGGGGAACACGTGACCAAATATCTGGAAATATTATTTTAGAATTCTCGTGTTAAGCTTGTTTGTCTGAATTCTAATTAGAACATGCAGCAACAAATGATTTTTGAAGTCGGCATAATTACCTGATCAAACAGTGACAGACTCAGATTCCTTCTCATTGTCAAATAAGAACCTTCGGCCAGCTCGGGATAAGCTTTGAGCATGTTGGACACATCTATCGAGCAATCGAGCTTCCCCACCATCATTTCCCAGACCTGTAATATTATGTGTAAACATTTAGAAATTTGACAATTTACCAACTGGGTATGCTCCCCAAATTATTTGACATGGGGGGAGAGGTCTGGATTAGCAATTAACTTGTTAAATGGATGCTTTTAGCCTCACCTCCTGCGGAAGTATTGGAACTGCAGCCATTCCACTCTTGGTAGGGCAACAAAACAACTGACCCAAAGTAACCCTGGCTATTTCGAACAAATAATTATTTAGTGTAATTACGAGTAGGTCTTACGATTAGTATAATTTTTTCCCTTTCTGTTTTATTTTTAACTTGAATTTGTTATTGTTATGGTTTGAGAAGCCAAGTCTCTATTATCTCTTTGGCCAATATGTGATACTGCCTATATTTAGTGTAGCTATATGAACAAGCCTGTATCTTTCTCTTGATGTTGCTGCCGATATGCATCCAGATCCAGCCTAATGTATTTCACTGACGATGGGAAAAGACTAAAGGGCAAAAAGGTAGCATTTTCCTTTTCCATCCAATGCCTTTCCTCATTCCTCAAAGTCACTTAAGACGATTTCTTTTATTTTGCAATTGTAATCCTGGCCCATGTATATTTAATATACCTCATCGGGGCTTAAAAATAAGAAGGGTCTCATCGTCATTATTGTAGTTAGTGTAGTAAGTATTCATTCCTGCTCCTAATTCGACAGAGAGAGGTAGCTTGCTTAGAGTTATTTGCTGAAATGCCATTATGATGAGTGCATTGTAACAGTGAGTGGATTGTTTATTGAATCAATCGTGTTTGATTAGCGCAGTCAGGTTTACGGAACAGTTTGCTTGACGAGTTATGTTATTATATTTATATACTTTAGCTGGATTATATTATATAAGAAGGAATCAATTAGTTTGTTTTCAAATTGGAGACGTTAGTTTGTTGTCAATGTGCTAATGTGCATCCAGTAAAATTAAAATATCCGATCAAAATGTCAGCAGCCAGGTTCCCCTGTAAACTTTGCGAGAAAACGTACGCCTCCAAACAGTCGCTCAAACTTCACGGCTTCACTGACACAGGTACTCAACCAGTTCATTGTGGTTTTTGCAATAAATCTTTCTGTACAAGGATCAATATTCGAAGACATGAGACGATGCATTCTGGAGAGAAATCTTTTGAGTGCTACGTGTGCCAAGAAATATTCTCCCAGGAGGGGAATTATAAACGACACATTCTGCAGCACACATTTCAGGGTAGACCCCTCAAATGCGAAGTATGTGGTGCCGGCTACAAAGACAAATATAGACTGAAGGAACATTTTAAAATTAGACATGACCCAAATTATGGTGGCGGTTTTCAGTGCATATTTTGCAATAAGAGATTTACCCATACTTCAGTGACACAGGTGAGGGAGGAGCATCTTCTTTTCCATATTTCCGAACAACCCCATTTTTGCAAACATTGCACCAAATGTTTCCATTCCAATTCCAAGTGTAATCTTAAACGTCATCTCAAGACGCATAAGTGTAGTAGTACGCATACTGTGGACGTGGATTTAGTTTAGTGGATTGGATAGTGGCATTGCAATAATATAATCATGATAATGTGGAATGGTGCCAATTTGTGTGTCCAGATTCAGATTTATCGTAATATTGTTTATTTTACGGCATAGTCATAATGGCAATTCAACAAGCTCTTTGTTAAGATAATTATTTTACATATTGCTCATTCATTCTATCAGATAAATTTTAAAATTTATAAAGTCCAAAAAATACGAGGAGAGCCGACGTGTAGCTGCGATCACAGTGAATTTATTGTAATTATGAAGATGGACGGAGACTTTTTTAGATCACAAACGGCAAAGTATCCCTTTCTGACCCAAGTTACGAGGACCTCACAGCAACCGAGCACATTCTCCGTTCAATAAGGTACTCAAGCCTGTAAAAACCTTATACGAAACTTGCACTGCTAGCTAACCATGGACGCAGAAAAATGGTAACATTTCTTCACTCGAACTCTTTTCTTTTCTTCATTGAAATTATTTCGTAGAGATCATTACAATAGGCCGTTGCCCGTGTACTAAATCTCATGTCAGGGATTAAAAAATAGTATGGGAAACTTTCCAAGTAACTTGTGGTCTGTTCCCAGGGATAAATATAATGCGAGTATGTATGCCCCTAACATTGGATAATGACCAACTTTGCTTTAACTTGAGCATGAAAATCGCTAACTTCTTCAAAGTGCTCCTTCAGGATCCCTTCCTTGAAATTCGGGTTGTCCGAAGTGAAGCAAATAATGTGGAGGGGGAAGATCCTACCAATAATGCGAACTTACTTGTTTTGGAGAAGCGTTTTCCACTGAGCGGTATTATAAATTGAAGTACAACTTTGTATGACTTAATGCGCGAATTTACCTGGCCAGTGACCTGAAAAATGGTAATGTGAGAGGTTTTTAAGGAAGAAATTATTAAATTTCACGTTTTAATTTTACAGATATGCCCTCTCCTCCTGAGCTAGAGGAGGACTCCGAGGAAACTCAAATTTTACAGGAAATAGCAATCCCATGCAGAAGTGATTTCCCACGTGGAACAGCTCTCCTCTGTAGAATTAAACTGGGATGGAAAGAACCATCCAGAAAAACCAAAATGTGCACCCAGTCACTGATGCAAAACTTATACGAGGATGATTCATCCAAGGACCTAACCATCGTTGTGGGAAATGCGGCAGAGATTAAATGCCATTCATTCGTATTTACTTGTAAGCAAAAGAAAAGTTGTGATGAAATGCAACTAAGGAGATGCGTTAGATATTTAACGGGTGAAAAATTTCCATTTTTTAAGCTCAAACTCCAGCATTTTCATAGTATGGATCGAGATGGAGGGGATTTCAAAACGTGAAGCAATCTCAAATTAAGAGTAAATTGGTTAGGATAGGAATTGTCGCAACGGGATCTCGTTTGCGACAAGGTCGAACTTCCGCTTCTAGTATAGTTGTTACGGCGTTGATTCTTTGTGTATAATATTTTTTTTTGTTAAATGTAACGACAGTCAGTCAGATTTTTAGCATATTTTATTTGAAATCTTCCGAAATCTTGGCATGTATAATTTGTAATTAATTCTGTGAGTACATTGAATGAAAGCCATGAATGCTTGAATGCTTACTTAATTTTATCTTAAGTAAGTATAAATTTTGCTAAATCAATGATGATCAAATCAATCCTTCCCTCTAGATTAGTCATTGTTTAAAATTCACACAATTTATTTAAGGATTCTGCAAATAACTCATTAATTTCCGACGGATAATGTAATATGATAATGTATAACTTGTAACTTGTAAGTAACTTATTTATGGGAACTTAGTTTGCCACTATCAGTAAGTCGCTATATAATTCCAGTTAATTGTAGCAAGTATATTCCTGCCATAATACATTCAGAATGACAATTCTTGCCTGGTCTGTCTTAATTCTCAGCGAAAAATAATATTTTTGCAAATTCTTAGATATATGGTGTTAGCCGAAGGAGTACATTTTCCCATTTCACAAATCATTATTTTAATGCTCGTTTAAATAGCGTCATAATGTTGTAAAAAATGAAGTATTATAAGCAGATGTCAACAATCTTTTCCAAAATCATAAATTTGACAAAATTATTATTATTATTATTATTAGTCTTTATTGCAGCAGTCATCATAAATATAAATGAAATTACAATGACAATCCATATGTAAAACGCGAAAATAAAAATTATACAACAGTTTAAACTAGATGTTTAAGTGCGCCTGTAAGATGACAAAAGCTACCTATGCAAAAGTAAATCTTCTACTCTTCTAATAAATCCGTTTTTCTTCCTTACCACAGCACATGCATTCAGTCCAGGTTCAGAGGAAGCAGATCTCTTTGTTCATTTTTCTTCTCACATGTTGCTTCTGGCTGCTTATGCATAGCTACCGGCTAGTCAGTCCCGTCATATTTATCAGAACACCAACGCCAATATCATCATACCTAATATTGCTCAACTTTATTTGTTTGTTTTGGTGATTGAATAGTGTCTGTGTATCCCTTCCTCACTTCTCTTCTGTACAATATTCTTCTGTTGAAGTTAAGAGTTACGCATTGCGGATTAAAGTTACATTTAAAAATTACAAAAAAAATAGTCAGGTTTCAATTTAAAATAAAGCAAAACTTACGTATATATGAGCAATCAGTGATAAACTATTATTAATAATAGAGAATTGCTGTTACTGGATTGGAACGTTAGTAGAATTTTTTTATTGATATTGATTTGCCGAGATTATATTAAACGCACATGATATAAACTTTGAAGTTTAAAAACTTAATCCAAATTATTCCACCTACCATCATTTAACTAATCATCCATTCACCATTAGAAGTTCGAGAGATGTCTCCTCGGGAACAGTCCATGGTTTTGATTAGGGGACGCAACTTTTGTAAGATTTATATTTTGTGGAGTAATTTAAACAATGCAAATTAAATCAAGTATTTTTCGTGATTAAAGTAACTCGTCTACAACTGTTTCGAACTCTGTACTTGATACTTTGACAGGTGCTGGGGATAACGCGCTATTCTATTCTTGGGATGTGAGCTTGAAGGAACCAGAGGAGTTGGCAAGTCCTCGGACCATTGCCATAACCAACTATTTTCGGAAAATGTACTTAAATTATTTCCTAATTCAACCCATTCAATTCATGTTAACTTGTGTTGTACTGTCAAATTAGGTATGCTAATTAAATTTGGTTATTTTCTTCCCTTGTCAATCACGTAAGACATTGCTTGTTCAAGTTTGACACTACCAGTCATTATGACCAACTTGGCATTGAAGTGCATAAGGGACTTGTAAAGCATTTTGGGGAGGTGTTGCCGAGTCCCTTCCTGGAAATCCGGATTGTCCGGGAGCGGGAAGAAGATGATGAGGAGAATCAGGATTCCATCAATCCGGTGGATTTACTAGTGTTGGAGAAACGCATTCCGCTACAAGGTCCATATTTTAAAGAAAAATATGATCGACAAAATTGGGAAATTATTATTGAAGTTGACTATTTGTGAAATGTTGTTTAATTACGTATATTTAAAATTTGTAGACATGGCCAACTCAGAAAGAGCGGAACGGGATGACGATTGGAATGGAAATGAGGATGTCCATTCCATGAAAATTCCATTTAGGCATGACTCCCCCAGCGACACAAATTTCCTCTATTGGATCAAACTGGGCTGGAAGGAGCCAGCAAAGAAGATCAAAATGTGCACAGGCACCTTGATGGGGAAGTTGTTTGAGGATGACTCCTCCAAGGACTTGACCATCCTCGCGGGGAATGGGGCAGAGGTCAAGTGTCACAAGTTGATATTTGCCGGTAAGTATTAAGTGGACGAAAATATAGTCCTAAACTTTAGACAAATATTATTTATGTTATGTAATTACTTGATGGAGAACTATTTATAATTTTCCAGCTCAAACTCTAGCCTTTTCCGCGATGCTCTCCGCCAAGACGGGAATGAAGGAAGCCAAATCCAAGAGGGTCGAGTTGAGGGAGAATTCTGAGGAGGGGATTCGGAAGCTTGTCCAGTACTTGTATGGATTGGAGCTGGACATAAGCGACATGGGAAGTGATGTCGCCCTCGAACTATTCCAAACAGCTCATAAGTATGGCCTAAGTGAGTTGGAAGGTTCCCTTCTGGAGTTGTTCCTGGAGCAGGACAAGGAATGGTTCACCCCTGACGTTGTCCTGGAGATGTATTTCTATGTTAGGAATTTGAATGCGTTTGAGAGACTTCGAGAACACGCACTATTCCTCATGGCTAGGTAATATAATTCAATAAGTGTTGAATTATTTAAATGGATTGAATGGGAGGTGACAGTTAAATTTAATGTTCATTTTTCATTAACTTGTTACAGCATGCCCACTGAGGAGTTATGCTCATGTGACGTATTTAAGAAGCTGGGCAAGGCGGAGGCAGTGGGAATTTCCATGAAACTGGTGGACTACTTGAAGAAGAATGATTTCCATAAGCTTAGCCGGCCGCAGGTAGAGATGCGGGATGGAAGGGCCAAGCGTCGTAGGATCGCGTATTGATTTGATAATTGGTTGTTCATAAGTAATCTGTAATTTGATATAGCTTCCGACTTCCGTTTTTCTGCTAATTGTATTGTAAGTTTGTCATTTTGTGTTTGGGTTGAGCGATTGTGAAAATAGATAAGTTGATTGATGCAAGTTGCATAGATTAAATGTTCTGATATTTTTCAAAATTAGTTATTATATCTTCAGAATGCTTCTTTAATTTCTTCTTAATTTTAAATTTTGCTAAAATAATGAATAGTATAATCAACTATGCTATATTTTGGATTTCGCCAGTAATTAATCATTCGGACCGCATTGGTCACTCGTTGGATATTCAGGCAACCTTAACCTTATTTCTTGTATAGTCGGTGCAACCGGCATGTTTTTCACAAACATATCTTGTAGTAAAGTAAATACCGTATCATTAGTAAACTGTATTATGTTATCACATCATTTACTAATTTTAATTCCTGCTAATATTGGCATGGTCATAAATCATTTGGATTAATGACCGCTAATATAATTAGATTGATTTATAATTATAAAAATACGAATATTATTTTGTAATCATTTTCACAAATATATCCAACCATAGAATAGCAACCTTGGAGGTCATCGAAATATATATTTTCATGTGGGTGATTTGACTATTGATTACATAAAGGTTAAAAGAAGCTTTTAGTTCACGATGGTAAATTCTCATTTGAGACTATGTCTATCCAACAAATTGTACTCAGCAATTAAAGTATTTAAGATTATTGATCAGCAACACTCATTTCAGAACACTGCACGATTGTTTCCATATCCTCAGACCATATCTGAAGTTCACTTCTCATCCGAAATAAATACTTTAAACAAGAACACTTTTGCCATTGTTGTTAAACGATCCATGCTTCTGTTTACTGGAAAGTAATATTATTCGTAGAGGTTAAAATTAAGTAAGTTTTGAAAAATTCTTCACGCTTTCTTCCTTTTCTTGATTCCATTGTAGTTGTATTCCAACCCTTCTTGAAAATAGTGGCTCCCAACAGTAATCCTAAGAAATTCAAAGCATTTGAATACTCTTTCAACTACAGAATTGTGCTCAATTCTTCCCATTGTGTTGTTGATCTCTTGAACTTTCGACAAACCTTCATGAGAGTTATTATTTTCAAAGGAGACAAAGAAAAATATATTTACATAGGCATATTTGCATAAGCCGTCTTTGTTCGCAAAAAGTGGAACTATGACATCAAAATACTTATTCAATCATACTGAGCATTCTTGGGCAATCGCGGCTTATCATCCACCGTTTTGAGTTTAATTGGAAATTTGAAGTTGAGGGCACCGGTAGAACAAGGACTTGTCGGACTGACCTAACTGGATTATAGAAATTGGAAAGCTTGCAACCTCACCTTAAATTCCAGGATAATGAAGCCTTACCACCTTCTGCTTTTATTACTCTCAAGTTATTTTAGTTTTTGCGCTGGGCACGAATTTCAACGTGTAGTTAGTTTATTCGCTCAATCCAAATGTGCCTTTACGTACATTCACTATTTCCGGATCCAAGTAAAAAAATATAATGACAATAAACAATCCCCATCCCCTCCGTTTGACCCCCAGAACGACATTTTCAACGTAAATAGAGAGTTCAAGGGACAACTTCTTGCCCAGAAGGTTACCAATAGGTCATATTACGGAGAGCCCAAGATCTCTTCCTCAAGCCAACTGAAATTGAGTTATTGCTTGGTTGAGCTGATTCAAATCAAATGGATGCAGTCCCACCTGACCCTGAGGCGAAATAAGGAATACTCGGAATCCAACTTTGTATGGCTTCTTAGCCCATTGCAATCTTCATTGGGATCCTTCCACAATGAGATGGTCCGACAGATGCACTCCTTACCTGTCATATCGATCCATAGTGTAGTTATCCTCGCAATTGCAAATTATCGAGACGTGTATTTCTGTTGCATTCCATGTAAGGCAGTCGAATCCAAGCTCATTAGCCTTGCTCCAAGCTCTTTGTCTATTTCCAAGATTTCAAACCAATTTCGTTCAATTAATAGTTTTGGCAATACCATTGTCAATATCACATATTCACGTCCTTCCGGAAATCTCTCAGAGATGTGCAACTTTCGTGACAAATTGAATCCACGCAGTTGCCCGCTTCTTCTGCTAAGGGAAGAACTAAACATTAGTCTAATCAAGGACGCCATTAATGTTACGAAAGGAATTGTATTACATGGCTCACTATACCTCCGGCGCATTTTCTCTCTAAAAAATATGAGATTTTCATACAATTCCACCAAGCACAACTGGCGTTGGATCCCACACCTGGTTAGCGAGTCCCGGTTTGACTACGTAGTAATCAAGCGGGATGTGAGCTCCAACCGCGTGGAGATTAACATTGCTGGGATTTTGAAGCCCTTGACCACCGGTGTATGGCTCCTGATACTGATATCGAGTTTGGCCATTGTTGGGGTGTGCGCAATTTGCAATATTTTGGACCGGAAGTTCACCTTCCAAGGAAATTGTCGAAGGTTGGTACTGAGACTGGGGAGAACCTGGACAGGCTTGCTAGCCCTCCTTTGTGACCAACCGGGTGACACAATGGCCATCATGAGCTTCAACAAATTTGTCCCATTGATTCTGTGGGGGTTGTGGAGCCTCATTGTTCTAACAGTGTCACAGGCCTACAGAGCCAACATGTTTTCCTCATTGACATTCAGTCCAGAACCACAAATCCCGACAAACTTGGAGACCCTCTTGGCAAATAAGATGGTTATCGGAACAATGACAAGCTGCAGTGTGGAGGGAATTAAAAATTCCTCCTGCTTAAGGGACAATATCTTGAACTTTACCCATGACAGGGTATACAAGAAACTACGGAAGGTGCTGAATGTTTTCCCGCTCCAGGAGTCGGATTTGGCATTCAGACTGATTTCGGAGAGGAACGTGACGGTGTCCAAATTCACGAAGAAAGGGAATAAAGGAAGAAGCATGAAACTTCCTGAGACATTTGCAATGATTGACCTCACAGAAGATTTGGATACTTTGACCGGCCTACTCCGCATGTTCAGTAACTTTTGGGTCTCGGAGAATATCCATGTCCCTTTTCGTATCAATCGTATCCAATATTTTTGGATATCAGAGGGGAACTATATGCATCCTTTGGTTCAGCGAATTCTGGCAGGGATTGACCAATCCGGTATGAGCCAACGGTGGGAAGAATATCAAGATTGGGGGAGAAAGGTGCGCCAGGAAAATGAAATGTATAAAAAAATTGTCACAACCCCGATTAATGACTTAGTTTTTATGAGGAATGTGAAGCAAAATAACATGGTTAGCTTGGGTAAGCTCCGGAGGAAACATTTATATTGCGTGGGGGCATTGGGGAGATGCTCCAGTAGGGGAGATGACATAAAGGAGAGCTTTGCCGGTATATCTGGTTCCACTTATGGGGTTATACTAATTTATTGGTGGGGTTGCATGGCGGTAGTCATAGTTATGTTCAGTTTGGAAATCATAGTTTATTATGGAACTAGTAGCCGGTGGCCACTTCGTGACCTTTGACCCCTCCCCCGGGGGTCAGGATAACCCAAGCCCACGCCCAAAAAAAGCAAAAAGTCCCCCCCCCCCGGGATTCGATCTCATGACCGTCGGTTCGTACAGTCGAAACCCTAG
>JAQIXQ010001896.1:0-12384 GCA_034700485.1 Pseudosinella alba | reverse complement strand
ATGGTGAAACTCGAGAGTCTTGATTCCCGACAGAGCATAGCAACTTCCCTTACTAGCTTGTCCGATGTGAAACCCACCAAGTCCTCCTCCAAGACGTAGAATGTTTAGTGGAGTCGAGGCGGACAATTCGCGTATGATTTCAACTAAAACTTGAAATGCAACGCGATTACCAGTGAGCTGCTCCAAATGCATTCCCAGTTTTCTAAGGCTGGGTAATTGTACTGGTAATCTGAGGCCATCAAACAAATTCTCAAAGCAGCTCGCCTCACTATCAAATCCGTTGAGATTCAGTTCCGTGAGATTTGGCCAGTTGAGATGATTCACATCCTTCCAGGTCCCATCCGTTATATTAAGAGAACGGAGTTGGGAATGATATCTTGTTAGCATGGCGGTAGTAAGTCCTCCTCCAAAGGTTTCAGACTCAAACGTTTCCAACTTGGGAGCCGGTGGAAGGGATGCAGGATTTACTTCTTGGAAGTCACAGCCAATATACGCAACTCGAAGTGTCCGTAATTCCGGGAATAGACCAAATAGGTCAACGGTCAGGAAGTTACGAAGCTTTGGCTCCCATGGGTCACCTTCCGTGTTGCTCAAGGTGAGCATCACATTGAGGGACAATACCTCTGTACCGAACCAATTCAAAAATTCGTAGAATTTCTCCCACAAGTCCACAAACCTCTGCTTCACGGTGTCATTCCTTCTAAACTCCTCTGCAACGTCTTCGTCATCTCCAAGGGTCAAGGTAATGCTTCGCCCAATGATACCAGTCCGCTTCCATTTCTCAATGAAGGCAGGATCTTCAAAAAGGGACAGGTCGGTCTCGTTGTGCATGCTGAATGAATAGTTTCTCCCAATCTGCTTATCTTTCATTGGATTGACAAAGTCCAGCTTTCGAGGGTCATGTTTGTCAGGGTCGTGCGGTTTCAGTGAGGGATGATTTCCAAGGAAGTGGTCCACAGTCCTCTTCCAACTTTTGCAGATCAGACGGGACTCCAGGAGCTTGTTGGCTGGGAGGTGTTGGTAAAGATAAGGCAAGGCCTGCTCCAACCGGTCTTCCACGGGGAAAGAATTTTGTCAAAAAGCTGGCATGTGCTGCAGAGATTCCACAGGTCGCTTGGGTTGGACACGTTTCCGAGGATCATTTTCCACATCTGACAGATTTGCAAATCAATAAAAATTCAAAGATTTAACACAGTTTGCATTAAATAATAAAACTAGTATAAATAGCTAAAGAAATTGAGAATAAAATCAACCTCCTCCGGCAATACTGCTACAGCATCCTTCCTCCCCACCACTACTCCCTGTCCAATGACCTGGTCCATATGCCCCAAAATCACTGACCTCTGAACCTTCCCATATTTCCGCTCATTCACTTTCATGGTCAGCTCCTGGATCTCAGCCAACTTAAGTCCAACCATTGTCGCCTTTTGGCCAAGTAACTTCTTGGAGTGGTCAACCGTTTTCAAAAGAGAAGCCCCTTTTTTCTTCAGCGTCACAAGTTCCTCCTCCTTCCCCCTCCACTCCCGCTCCCTTTGGTTCCACTCGCCTCTAAACATCTGCCTGACCCTCTCCAAGGACTTCTTAAGGTCCTGATTTTCTTCCTGCAGCAATGTAACTTTCTCCTCTAATTCTTCCCGGGTCGGCCTTCCATTCTTGTCCACTCCCTTCAAATCCGGATCGGCACCTATGATATCATCCCCTTCCACCCGCGGGGGTTGGTGTTGTGGGCCAGAATCTCCCATCATTTGACCTCGCCCTTGATGACACCTCGGAACTCTGACCTCTCCGGAAACCTGGATATGGAAAATTATGACTTAAGTTAGCAACAATCACTATTAAATACAAAAAAAAATGTGTCAAACTGTCAACAATATTTATGTGACGTTGACCCTTCCCAGCAACTAAATATCATGAACCGTGAAATGCACATGCATGGGAAAGTCTAATTACGGCTAATGCGATTTATTTATTTTTTTTATAATTATGATTACAATTTTAAAAAAAGCAATCAACTTACCGGTTCACTTCCACACGTTTACAACCGAACACGATAAAATTTAATTTTTACACAATGCTCCCAAATCAAATCACTGATGATATCCTTCTCCGTTAATGAATTATCCACAGTGTAGCAATTTAATATACATTTAAATATTATAAAATATTCGGTTCTGCCGGCCCACCTACAACCTAATCTCAATCAATAATAATGGTATATGATATTGACATGGCATAAAGGAAATATACATTTGGAAGAACAACTCAAAACAGCCGTTCAAATTTAAGCAAAATACAGAATTGAAGAAAGTCATCATAATATCACATCACATCATCATGATATTATCATGAACAAAGGCAAGCAATAAAAAACAAGCTAAGTTAGGCTTAGAAGCGTTGAGTTTGCATGCGTTTTTTTTTTGCTCTTTCTCGTTACATACGGCTCTGCTATCACCTTAGTACAGTCAAGCAAGCTTAATTAATCCCATTGTTGACTCTGATATTGATCGTAATTATTATTTTAATTACGAGTTTGATAGAGTATTAATGGGAGTGGAATTGGAGTAGTTTGATTACGGATTCAAATTTTGTAGCTCAAGCAATAAATAACTGTCCATTTGGGAATGTCTATGACAAAATACAGCATTAGACTCAACTACGTCATTTTTCATTAGTGCATTATAGGATAATAATAATTTTGCCATAGGAAAACCCCTTAGACTTTTTTAAGGCTCTGCTTGCCAACTTTTTCATCAACTTGAGCAATTGCAGAGATTAGGAACATTTCTAAATCAGTATAGAATTCATTTTTACGGGAAAAAACTTTCGGAAGGATTGGCAAGTGAATTCGAATTTGTACAATTGATCGTGATCAGGTATTATTCGAGGATTGTATAGATTTATCGCTTACATTGTGAATACAGTTAATCCATTAATTAGATTTTTTAATTTGGAAAATATGTTGCATCACTTGCATCATACAACTTGCATGTACCAAAGTAAGCGCCTAATGTAATTGAACGTAATGAGAGTTTTAGAAACTCGCTTGAATCATCGATAACAATCTTGTATGAGAAAAATTGCGGAATCAAAATTCCTATGAGACAATTTGTCGAAATAAAAAATCTGAGATTAGAAAAATTGTCACAATCAAATCTGATAAATGACGATTTTTATATCAGATTCTATTCCGACAAAAATGTACAATGTCAGATTTCAAATCGACAATTTTTGTCGATTTTAGTTGATCAGATTATATTCTGATAATTTTTGTCATCAGATTTTATTCCGACAAATTTTCTCATATCACATTTTTGATTCTGACAATTTTTCTGACAACCAGTTTATATTATGCAGTTTATACATGGAGTACAGGAAACAGTACCCAAGATGATAACAATACTTGGACGGCAAATATTTTTACATGTTTATAATCCAGGAGTAAGTATGCTTCCATAACAAACCTGAATAATGATTGGTCTCGTCTACGTTGCTACATGACTTGCATACTAATATTCTCTAATAATATAATATGTTCTATGCAAGAATCGTTTTTTTCTGTTTTTAATTTGTATTTTCTGTATTTTTCTGAGTTACATTTGATAGTTCAATTAATAAGGGTCACTCTTAATTTATTCTACAATACAATTCATTCTGCAGGATGGAGAATATCGATAGATTGAGTATTCAATAATTCGCAATATTTGAACATAAAATTAAGATTGAAAAATTTCCTTAACCTTATAATATATAATGTATTAGACTTTTCAAATTATAATTTAACTATCATCACATCTGAATTCAAGATAGTACATGCTCCAATCCTAATATAAAAGCTAATTATTTATTGGTTAATTATATAGAATAGCGGAGATAAGCTGCGGATTTTATCCTTCTGTCCAATAATGGCAAGAATATACATTTGCGATACAATACAAGTAAATAGCCACCATATTATTTTGCAACATGTAACATGGAATCACAGCGACATCATTTATGCTTATCATTAGTATTTAAATGGGTCTTCATATAATGTTGTCGAAAAGCTTCATTGCTAGAAAATTCATTTGAGCAGAGACTGCACTGAAACTTTGAAGTTTCTCCATGGCGGATAACAACCAAAGCTTTATTAATTTCAATTTCCGTTTCGGTAATTGGCCCTTTACTTACATTGCCAGCCTTACAGGCTCTAACATTTTGCAGATGCTTGGTTAAACGCAATCTCTCTGTGAAAAGTTTACGGCACTTGGGGCACTCCAATTGAAGATGCACACGAGTATGGTGCCGTCGGTAAGAATATCGACAAGGAAATATCTTTTGACACAGCCCACATTTATACTGTATCTTTGCATGTTGGCGTCTGTAATGATCTCGAAGGCTCCCTTTCTGATCACATTCCTTGGAACAAATGCCACATATATGCTTGCTTTTTTGTGGATCCCAACTGTTCTCTAACAGCTCCCGAACATCTTCCGCGAATTTGGGCGGCCGCAAAATTATCATTGAAGCGGATTTGGCTTCTTCGAACATATCTTTGGGCTTGCAAACATTGTCCGTTCGATGCTTGGATAGTAGGCTTTCCAAAGAAAATAGTTGATTACAGGCCTCGCACTTGAATTTGAGCGACTTGTGAACAACCTTTTGATGACGGTTGAGGCTGCTAACTTGCGTGAATATTTTTTTACAAGCGGAACATTTATAAATAATTTTTAAATGCTCCCGCTTATAATGTAGATAAAATGCTGGAAAGCTCACAAACTTGGTGGAGCAATCCCTACATGTGTGCGCGTCCGTTTTGGCATCGATGATATATTTCCCCCTTAATTCGAGAGTTTTTCCACTTCTTTGCTTCTGTTTCAGTATTAGAGAAGGGGAATGAGAAATCTCAATGTCGTCATCTTCCCCATCAGACAAATGTTGGGTTTCATCCAAATCACAGCTTGTATCAGCAATGGAGTGCATTGGAGAAAAATCTGGATCCTCTTCGAAATCTCCCAATTCGGTTTTAAACAGCGCCACAGGGACCGATTCGCTGTCGGTGGTTTTACTACTGCTGGCTACTGGTGGTGATGGCGGCTTATCCTTAAGTGAGTCACGTTTGAGCCTGTCCATTTCTCCAGTAATTTCTTTCACGCTTAGCTTTTGAACACGGACACGGGGAGGAGATAGAATTTTCAACTTGATGCAACCTGAAAATTAATTATTTGTACATAATCCATGATGTTTGCATTTTAATCCTATTACACATGCAAACTAAGAATAATACTAATATTATTTTGAGACTTACATTTTTCCTTGACTTCCTTCCTCATTGTTTTGACAATTTCTGCTTTTTGCATTACTATTAATTCATCCAGGCATGTCATCATTTGAGCATTTTGGGATTGGTCGGGATGGTCATCTTTTTCATCCACTTTCTGCAACTTCCTCATAATTACTCTCAATTGGGCACCAACTTCCATGGTAATCTTCTCTAGCTTTTGATGCAGCTCTGAGAATTTTTTGTTGACAGAAGAACATTCTTTACACAATTCCACTTTCAAAATTGACTTATGAACCTTCTCCAGTAGATTAGACGGGATAGATCCATCACTGACAAATACCTTCCTCAAGTCCATATCAAGGTATCGTGTTAAACATTGGAAAGAATCGGTTAAGACTGAGAAAGAATCAGTTGCTTGTTTCAGTTCCAAATGAACTATTGAAGATTGGGGTTGATGAGGGGATACCCGATGTGAGCAGAGAAAACAACGACCTTTGTTCTCCAAAATAAGGTCACTTGCCTTCCTCCCCATTTTGTCCATGGTTTTATTATTCAAACTTTTTACGGAGTGATTTTGGAGTACTATTTCATATTATATCATCATTATGCATGGTATTTGCAAAAAATAAACATAACTTAATTAACAACTACTAAAAAAATGTTACGGGCGAAGAGCTTAAATATTTTTTCCTGTGACTTATATTTGAGCAGACGTCAATATAAAATGAACTTACTTTCTAAGCTTGCTAGACTTGTTATACTGTTCCTTGTGTAATTCAACCACCAGGCACACTGTTGTTGCAGCTGAGGTGCTTTCTCCTATAGCTATCTTCACTTCACAATCAATATGAAAATATTTGATGCATGAAAATGTTGCTGCCCAATACCCCATGCCCTGTTCCTTTCTGGTTGGGAAATGCTTTTCATAACTGCATATAAACAAAACAACCTGGTCCAAATATTAGTCTATCAATGCATTCATTGGCTCACATCATTGGCTTGTAACCGAAATTTATTATGCAGTTTTGTAAAGTTGATCAAATATTTATTTTAAATAATCATTCCTTTTTTTAAAACAAAAATGGGGATACGACGTGATTTAATTGTTGAGTCCAATGGACATTGCTTCATTTGCTTGACAAAGATCCCTACAGAAACAAATCATGGTAATTCAGCCCATTTATCGGGATCGCGCCCTCATTCCATCCATTCTATTCAGAGCTTATCCCGATATTTGAAAATGGACGTAGAGAAAGTCTTGAATGAAGATAAGTCAATTCCAGCAAATTCATTGACCAGTGCTGAGAAATCTGAATTCCAACTTCACAGTAAATTAGAGAAGAGTCAAATGGAGGTGACTTCATCATTGGATCGTATCTACGCAATTCTGGTTGGACTTAGGATGGATGCAATTGAGAAATGTAATCGGCCTAAAAATTCCAATTACACGGATTCATATTATATACACACTCCATATTATTATTCATATCTTTTGATGGTTTTCTAATTGTAAGTTCTAATATTAGAATAATTTATCCCTTTGATTTTTATCAGGTTCTCGTCGGATACATTCCTCCTCGCCACGGGTTAGGCTTCATAATATGACAAGGAACGGGATGACGAATGAAAAACTTAAGGATTCATCCGCATACACAGGAGCTAAATGTCAAAGGAGCAAAAAGCCACATGTAATACCTGAATATTTTCCTGAGTACTTAATTGCGACAGGAAATCTCAAATTGGAACTTCCCAATCCCATATCATCTTCGGAAGAGAGAAATGAACTGGAAGATAACTGGAACGATGCAGATTTGGACAACAATGGCTGGGAACATTCAAACAACTCGGCAACAGCAAATGTATCGGCTCCCAAAGAAGTAAAATGCGACATCCGCACTTTCAAGGTGAACGACACTGGAAAACCTACCTGTCGCCAAACTACTCGTTTCCAGCATGATAAGCGCAACAAAGCCAAGCGAAGCATGCCAAGTGTTAATAGTAAAGACACCAATTTTGCTCATACCAGTTCAGTGGGCAAAGGACAGCATAAAATACCGCCGAGCGTATTCGAGAATAAAACAGGAATGCGAAAATGTCCATCATGTCATAAACCATTTTCGAATACCAACTCATTCCAACGCCATTACAAAAGCCTTCATTTACAATCCAGGTATTGTTGTACCCTCTGTGACAAGCAGTTTGCTCAAAAGGCCCATTGTCAAGATCACCATCGAGGGGCTCATCTTGGCGTTAAATTTTCTCGTAGTGTGTGCCATCGACAATATCCATATAGGCAAAGTTTGACGAGGCACCTTAGACTAACCCCTTGCGGGAGGGAGATAGCCCCAAAACCTAAAAAGGAAACAATCGAATGTATAGCTTGCGGGAAAGGATTCTCGAACAAGAACAAGTTACAAAGACATTTTAAAGAAGTGCACATGCGGATAAGGATGTTTTCATGTGGAAAGTGTGGAAGGGAATTTAGTCGGCAAAAAAGGCTGACACAGCATGAAATCAGGGTTCATGGTCCGGAATTATGAAGCTGTACTTACAAGGGAACCTTTTTGACTGCATACGGCTAATCTTCGTGAAACTTTGTATACTAGGGTATTTTTGCACGGAAAAAACGAATATGACAACCTCCCGGTTGAATGGGCAAGTCTTTTATCTCTGGGAGGCAATTAAGGGGCAGGAATTGCCATTTAAGTACACGTAGGGAGGTATAAGCTATCATATCGATGACCTGAGCCAGTGTCCACGGATATGAATTGCTCACTTATGACTTATCTACTCTGAATATTTCAGAGTAGATTTGCGTAAAACAACCATTTTAAACTTGAATCCTGAATGGATTTTGATAGAGAGCAATGCAAGTCAGGCGATCATGTTGATCTACAGGTCAGTATATCATGCTAGTCTTAAAACTAGTTTGAGCTAGTGAAAATTTTGAACTTTTGAACTACATGCAGGGGACTGTTATAGTAGTGCAATAATCAAAAATAGTTATCTGATTCAGCTCATTAAACATGCTCCACACTCAACTCCGTTTACATTATCAGTTGGACGACCGATCATTAAAAGAAGTTTTTTTAATCATGGCATAGTCAGATACAAAAGTTATGGCTGGGATGCTGGCATGTACGTACTGCTCCACGCAATCACTCTTGGAAGCTTTGTCTACTTTAACTCGTCTTGAGCGACTCGCTTAGGTACTGGCTGTTAGCTAAATGTCTTTACGCTGACTCCACACATTCCCCTCACTGCATATAATAACTATGAACTATGTCATGTCATTCCAAAAATTAAATTACCATATAAAATAACTTGATAGAATTTCATCAGCCATTTTTTTCGACAATGAATCATTATTGTTGCGTTATTATTAGAAGAAACATAATATCATAAACATCATCTTTCGTATTTCATATCACTAATATAATTTCATTGAAATTATATTTATTCCGAGGTACGACTCAAATTGCATCCCCGGTAAACTTATTGTGGGCATCCGATTATAAGCTTGAAATGCTCACTTTTATCTTAAAAACCTATTCTGAAACGCATGAACAAGTCAGGAATAGCTATGACTAAATCTGCCTACCGATCATTGACGGGTAGCCTATATATGCTCTATTTAAATGACAATTCATGCCCCTTAATTGCCTCCCAGAGACCGAAGACTTACCCATTCAACCGGGAAGTTGTCATATTCGTTTTTTTCGTGCAAAAATACCCTAGTATGCAAAGTTTCACAAAGATTGGCCGTATACAGTCAAAAAGGTTCCTTTGTTAGTAATTCCTTTCAAATCAATAAAAGTTTGGATCAAGTGTACTGTTTTTGTCGACTTCAGTTCTAATTAATTCACTCTATTTAATTTTATTTTATGGCTGTCGTGTTTTCTGAACTTATCTTTTAAGTTTTCATATACATACATAAAATATTTTATTTACAGAAATAATATGCAAAATATTCATTAAAATAAGATTATAGTGTAACAATTATAGCGTCTGTATGCGAATATTTATATTTTACCATTGAAAATGAAAGTATATTAGTAAATGATGCCACATGGTTTGTAATGGGAGTATCGATCAATCTAATATTTAAAATTGACATTTACTTCTTTTGTTTCATATCATTGACGTTGAATCGTATCGTTGACCAAGAATTAAATTCCGTAAATTAAGACAACTGCATTAAGAGTTTTGTACGTTTACCGTAGATACATGGAAATTATAGTAATGGCGCTTGTACCAAGCCGGTTGCGTAAATAATTTTGAACACACAGTACATTTATACCTCTCCCCATTATGCAATGTCCTATAGTGTGTTTGGAATCCTATCTCCGATTTAAATTTCAAGGGGCAAAGTTTACACTTCCGCAATCCACTTTCACTATCCCTGCTACACTGCGGCTTGCGAGCTTTCCCAACAATTCGTATAGGAGGGATTACTGTCGCTGCCTGCGATGGAAGAAATGGGCGGTTTTGAATTCCCAAATGGACAACCCGGTTGTGCTCATTCAACTTCCATTCTCGTGGAAACGTCTTCTCACATATTTTGCAACTAAATGAGAGACCAGCATGCACTTCTAAATAATGACTGTCATAGTGGTGCTTGTAAGAAAATATTTTCCTACAGGCAGAGCATTTAAATTTCAAGTCGAGATGAATTCGCATGTAATGAGTCTGGAAATTTCTCTCTTCAGTGTACTCCTTTGGACAATGCTTGCACCTAAACTTTTTAGTCACTTGATTGTAACTACATTGGCCTTTCGGATTCCCCACCGTTCCAGCTAGTTTTATAGGAGGAGGGATAATTGTTTTCGAATCCTTGTTGGAGTGAAATGGTTTCCCAAAATGCGTTTTCCTTTGTTGGGTCTTCCATTTTTGTCGGGATTTCAGTCGGGTGCAATTTTGTGAGGTTGCTGCTACGAGAAATTCCAGAGGATCCGGAGGCATGGGCATCTTTTCTCCTTCCCCATTATCATCCTCATCGTCGTACCACTCATCCTCGAATTCTGGGGTTGAACGTCCTGGTGCATCCGGATTGTCATTTCCGCGGTCACTCGAAATGAAATATGGAAATGGAGGTTCCTGTTTCAGTTTCGGGTTATTAATGTCCAACACTGGCTCGCTGTCATCGAAACTATCTGGAATGGGTTCATCCTCGACATATTTCTTGCAACTCGATTTAATTCTCATTTGTTCTTGGCCAACTTGGTGGGATGTCAGTTTCTGAACATTTGCTCGAGGAACTGGGTTTCTTAATTTCAGGCCACCTGTAGAAATGGTGAAGTTTGGACAAACTTATTAGAAATCTCAAACACCTAATATTAGTTTACAAATACATATATTAAGCCGCTCAGGTAAAATAACAGTTTTAATTTTAGTAATTACTAATTACATTTTTGCAAGGCCTCCTTCCTGAGGACATCAACAATTTTCATTTTGCTTAATGCCCATTTCATTTCCTCTGAATTATATTCTGCAATTTCTGGTACCTCCTTACCGGCCGCTAATGCTCCCTTTAACTGTTCATTAACAAGTTCCAAACAATGCATCACATCCAATTGAATCTTCTCCAGTTGTTGGTACAACCCGGAAAACTTTTCATTCAAACTGGCACACACATTGCACAGTGACACCTTTAGTTGTGCATTAATCACCTTAACCAATAAATCTTGTGGGATGAGCCCCTTCACCTGGAACACTTTGCTCAAGTCCATTTTCAGATATCGGGATAAAATGCGTAGTGAGTGATTTGAATTTGGGGGAGACATTAAATCTATCAATGATGCAACTGGAGAAGGCTGGTTGGACAGGAGAGAGATTTTTCTGGCACAGAGGAAACAATTTCCCATTGTGTCTATAAAAAAGTCTTGTGTCATCTTGTCTTTCATTTTGATTTTGTTCAGTTAATGAAATTAATATAAAATTATGTATAATTAATTTGCCTGAAATTCCTAGATTGACTTCATTTATTTGTGATGATGGCAGTCAGTATCAACCCAAGACTGACCAATGTACTGAGCGTGAGCTGTGTTTATTTAGTTCTGTTTGAGCACATGAAAACTGATGTTGCAGGGAAAAGTAAATAAAATCTATTCAATGTTGGCTGCCGCAAACTTTTGGGGAGAGTTGGGCTATTTCGTTGCGGTGCTGCTTCAATGATGTGTTTTTTTGCAACTCTTCACAATGTGACATGAGTGTAACTGAACTACTGACTTGTGAGTTGCATTACTTTTTATGTAAAAGCAAGCCATATGCCATCATCTAGCCATGCATCCACCATCCACTTAAAATACATTCATTTCAGTCCCCCCAACTAAACCCAAGCAACTTTCACTAAACAGGCGTATACAAAACAAGCTCACAGTTTATTACTTAACTACTTCATACACCTTTAAAAAATATTTATAGTTAAACACTTTCAAAAATGTGCTCAAATAAACCCGACAAATCAGACGGTCGTGAGCACTTTACAAAGTCACAAATCCTGAATTTTGTTGATAGTGTGGAAACATTAAATGTGGTTGTGGAACGACCTGTTGCGGGATGGAAACCTAATAATCACAACGACAAGGTTGCAGTTTGAAAATGTTGCTTGATTCATCATTAGGCAAAATCATTAGGCAATATTGATTGCCAACGTACCAATTCACTTTGACGAAGCTAGCTGTTTTTTTTTTAGAAATCATTTACACTCCCTTCGGAGGGGACCAAAGGTGTGGCGCTAATCATTAACATTGTAGGGTTTGACAATGACGTCACCAATACAAGCCGAAGATATGGGTCCGAGCATGACGTGGAGTATTTGACTGACCTCCTAATCCAGCTTGACTACAAGATATATCCCAGTGCGCCAAATATACGAGAGCGAAAAAATAAATCAAAAAGGGTTAGCAAATTATTACGAATATTAAAAAATGCTGTTTTGTCAACTAATTTGAAAATTTTCAACCTATACTTAATTCCCAGGTGATCAAATCCCAAATAGAGAGTTTCAAGAATGTGTGCACTCAACAGAACCCCGCCTCAATCATCGTCTTCATCGGGAGTCATGGCCGTCACCCTAATCAAATCCGGACCTCGGATTGGCAGTGGATGGACATTTATGAAGA
>JAQIXQ010001895.1:0-12387 GCA_034700485.1 Pseudosinella alba | reverse complement strand
TCCTGGAATAATACTTTCTCCTTCTCCCGCAAAGCTCAACAAACTCGGAGTTTAGCCACTCGGAGTTTAGCCACTCGCCCGAAATCTGTTCATGAGTGAGATGAGATTGAGACGGGATAGAGAATATATCGCAGTACCTCACCACTCACTCTCCAGCATATTATGTGAAAGCTTCGCCCATTCTGCTATTTCTTTTTGATATGGAGAGCTCGTCATTTCATCCCTTATCGCGATTTGCCAGCAACAATACAGAGGTAATTTGTGGCAGGTGAAACGGGTAATTATAAAATGCCCAAATAATTTTTGTTTCACTTAACCGCTGGGGGTATATGGTCAGGCCAAAGAATATCCAGATAACTTTTGTTTCATAAAGTTATTTGGTGACCTAGCCTAGCCCCAGCGGGCAAGTGAAACAAACACCAATAATGTAGTGATCCAAAGTAGCATTTGATCACTTATTCGTTGGGGATGTGGTCTGGCTTATGGGGTTATAAAATGACCAAATAATTTTTGTTTCATAAAGTTATTTGCTAACCTCTAGCCTAGCCCCAGCGGGTGTTTCAGTGTAGCCCAGTGTTCCACTGGGGAATATGGTCCGGCCAAAGCGGGTTAAAGCACGAATGCCCATACCCCATTCTGAAGCATGGACTCATTCATTGTCAATGCAATGAATGAGTGGCTAAACAAACATCGCTAGTAACATGGTATGGCATAAATTCATTCATGTGTCTAAAAATCGTACACCAATTTGGTGCAACTGTCAAATAATCCACCAAGCCTAGTACATAATTGGATCCTTAAGATGTTCTTTAATGACATAACACTTTAAAATTGCGCTCATTTGTTACCCTATCAGTGATTTATTTGCAATTAACCATCAATAAATTGCGTGGTTTGGACTAGTAGACACCTTCTACACAATTCTCCTTCGTACTCAATTGACTGAAACGTATGAAATAGCTCATTATCATCATACCATCATGCATTCTATAAAGCCTAATTTGTATGCAAATGTAATGAGAAAAGTGTCATCCACTATCCATTTAAGTACTTGAAAACAATAAAAAAAAGTTGCTCTACAACCGTGAAATAACCGATTAAAGCACCTACAAAACTGATTAGTTTGATTTGATTGTTATTATTGCTACTCTAATTTCATTGCTGGAGGGATTTTTGTTTCATATTAGTCACCTACCTATATGACTTCGTCTGAATTTTCCTTCTTCAATCGATGAAATTCTGAACTGAATCACGATATTTTTCATTATATTTCCTTATCCTTTCAAATAAGCCATATCAAATTCTCATACATCTCCCCACATCACAGTCACGGTACTTTTATGCTCGATAGTCCATGTCCATATTTCACTAAAAATCGATTCTAGTTCGGTTACATGCTACGTAGATAATAGGTATGTGAGTGAACATTGCCAACTTCCTGTGTAACTCTCTTTCTTATCATAAACCAAAACCTGACAGAAATCCATTTCATCTCATTTTTCTTCCCATTTTCAATTATGTTAATGACCCCAGTGACCTGTGAATGAGGAGATTGCGGGCCACGGTCTGACAACTTTATTGATGATAATGACCAAGCTACTACTACTACCTCGCCTCTATAATGACTTTGCATTTGAACGTCTTCGAGCGAGCAGGAATTGGAATTCTGAATTTTTATTGGAAGTAAAGCATCAACCAACTCATTCAACTAACTTTTATCGACTGCAGCTCAAGCTGTGGCTCTACTTGGTACACAGTTGTCTAGTTTTTTATTACTTGAAATGCAGTCATTAGCGATGGTGTGTCTGGGCCTGGTTTTGACAATTCACGATTTGTGATATGGCATGCATAATGATAAGGAAATGCCTGCCTATTTATTAATGACAAGACAAATGACTCGATTTGAAACAACTAACGATAAGTTAGTGTCAAGTAAATCGCTATTTTGTATATTTATGACATGGTTAATAAACCAACCGTGGATTTTTAATGGGCTTTCATATAAAATCGAAATACAGAGGCTGAGGAGCAAGCAAATTATGCATTTAATATTGCGTCATTCCATTCGATTCGATAGCACCTTGAAAAAAATTCCACCCCGCCCACGGCCACGGCACCCCAGCAGTGCACGTGGCTTGGACGGACAGACACTTAACGGGAAAGTGGATGTTAATCTAAATCAATTTTTTTCTTCACCTTTATGATTTTTTGATAAATTGGATTTACTTTACTTACATTATTCAAAGGATCGTCCGCCGTCGATACGTCAATTTGACTATTGCTCCCACTTTTATTCTCAGTCCCACCTGCTGACGGCGCATGGAGTGCATTCCCTTTCCCTTGACCTTGATTGCCATTCCGTACCCTCTTGCTTTTCTTCTTACAGCCATCACTGGCCCCGGTGGAGGCCGTCCCATTGCTGTCAACCAAGGTTGTGAGGGCGGATGCCAATAGTCCGGCATTGAGGATTAGGCTGGGATTCCTCATGCTGAGGATGGAAGGTTGGGCACAGTGAGATGCCACTCGGCCCCGTTCCTTCTTTCGGGGTCGCATGGGCTCATCCCGTTTTATTAAGTAGGTTTCCACTTTGTGCTCCTGTAGGAAAGAATGAAAATAAATATATATTATACTATGATGGAACCATGTCAAGAGATACATACATGGACATATTATCAACATCAATAAATCTGAAAGTGATGAAAGAATTTTCGAAATATTCTACTACTGACATGATCATGTCAGTTGGACCAAAATATGTATGCAAAGCAAGTATAACCTTAGAATATGCCCTAAGCAATTCCTTCAGAGCTAAATTAATTAAAATAATTGAAAATTCATTTGATGGACAAAATCGATCACGAAAAAGTGCAAAATTCACTAACCACATAACGACCCACAACCCATCTACTCTTTTTGTTTTAAACGTTTTATGTACAATTTTTCATAAGGCATAGAAAAATATGACAAAATAATTCCCTTAAAATCACAGATTTTAAAACCTTTTGATTTCATGGGTTTTTTACTCAGGTGCTTGCAAAAAGAATGTTTACAGTATAATGAATTCTTTTTGATAAATATGTAATTGAGGAAATCCACAAAAGTTCTTTCGCAGTGGTCCAAATACATAAGTATAACTTGTGCATAGGTACTTATACAAAATCAAAGGTTAAGTGAAGGGCATGCATGAATCTAGCCATGTGCTTCTTCTTACTAGTCAAAGTCGTTTAGTGCTGACTTTTCCTGGGATTTTAATGCTCAACTTTCCCACGAACTTCAGAGATCAGCAGAGAGTTTTCTCAAGCTGAGTGAGTAAACCCTGCTTATCCAATCCAGGTCACATAAGCCATTTACGATTACAACCTATAAAATGGAGTAAGTGATCAGGTATGTATTCTCAATAATACGATGCTTTCTCTCTCTCTTTTACTTTGTCGTCAAAGAAGGGGGATCCCAGGGAAATTTCACGGATGAGTTTCTAATACATATTTTTCTATCTATCTCAAATACCTAATCCTAAACCTAAGCTGCCATCAAATCGGAACTTTCTCCATTTTACTTTTTCTCTTCTTTATTCTCTCATGAAAAAAGGATTCATGGTTTTATTGGGGGTAAGGGGAGGAGAATTAACATTGTATTGATCTCTATCCAAGTGTAAAGGATGTTAATAGCCAACTTATATTTTTGCGATGGAAAGAGAGAAAGAATTCTCCAAAATATAAAAAAAGTTTCAAGAAGTTCACCACTCTTTGAAATTGGGAAAGTAATCCATGCCATGCCCAATGTGGAAGATGCAACTGACTAACAAGTATAATGGGAAACAACTTACTTCAGCTCACAGAACAACCATGATTTCCAAAACAAGGGAGAAGTTATAAGGTACAAAATGCAATACACTTTCATGGACTACGCCCCCTTAAAAACAGATATAGAAAGTTTAGCGGCTGAGACGACATTGGAATTTGAAAAGCTTGGTGCCCCATGAATGGTGACAATTACACAAGTTAAGAGCTTTAAGAGAATTTAAGAGAGAGAAAGCGGAAACTTGTTCAGAGGGGAAGTGGTGAAGCAAATTGCACCAAAGTGGATTGAATATTGCCCTTTCTCTGTAAATTAAAACATCGCATCGATGGAATTGGGCTGCTATGAGCTTAGCATGTGGTTGTGGTGTGGTGTAAAATTGCATTAGATGTTGTGGGTGGAGCACAGGTGGATTTGGAAGTTGTGCCCGTGGACATAATACTACCTTGAAACAAGCTATTACCCTAATACCCAAATCCAATTTGGAATAATAATGCCAACCTGTTCCATCAAATGAAGTAAGTAGTTGGGGAAAGTCCATTGGGAAGGGACTTTCTCAATACAATTTAGTTACTTCTTACCTATCTCAATAAATGAGATCGTTTCATCAGCTACTTACTTATTTACCATCCTGCACAATTTGAACTTTTCAGTCCATCTCAAGAGCTTAATTAACAAAAATCTAGGGAAGAGCTGGAGAAAGTCATACGAGTACTTACCCTCAAGAAGGTGTCTCTCAACTGGCCATTCCCAGGCTCCACTTCATACATATTCTGATTGTCATAAAGGCACTTGAGTGTCGTGGCGGAGATGTGAACGCGTCTGAAAATATATAATCCAGGGGAAAAAATTATCAACTTGACTTGAGTGAAAACTATATCGGGATATTGCGGTTCTGGGAATACGGGGTCTGCTTAGTCAGCAAATATATTGAGATTCCGCCGACGCATCTGCTGCCAAGCGTTATGATGCACCTGGCGGTGACGCCACCGATACACCAAACCAAATGGTATCGAAATTGAATGGGGGAGTGGGGACGTGACTTTTTCATTTCATTATTACCCTCGAATAGCTAGAGTATCGACTAGTGATGCAAAAAAATTCAATTCAAAGGACTTACCCAGGAATACCACCCGATTCCATATGGTTAGCCACATTAACATCATGGCTCCAAATATCAAATTGCCATTTTCTCAGTCCCAGCACCCCGCAGAGGACGCTACCCGAATGGACGCCGATCCGCATCTCCAAATTCACCTTGAGGGAAGAGGATCATAAAAATAAAATGTATTGGAATTAGTCACAAATTGTTAATATTATTAATCCCCAGGTTTTTGGCAAGGCCAAATGCAAGGAGAAAGTCTCGCATTTCCCCAATTTCCTCTTACTTAAGACATGATAGGACTATATATTTATTAAGTAAACGCCTACACACCTGTTTATTTTGACGGACAAACCGGATGGCACGAATCATATGTAGGCCGAGTTCCACACAACACATTGCATGGTCAGGTCTCGTCTCTGGTAATCCACTCACGCAATAATAGCAGTCTCCTGCAAGAGGCAAAAGATTTCATTTTCTTTTAGAATTCTTGGCTCACCCTCATCATCACCGTGGCATGATTGCAGACAACCTTGTACAACAATTACATACCTATTAGGAATGTGATAATGTGCACTTACCTAATAGTTTAATGCGCAGACAGTTCGTGTCCTGGAAAAGTGAAAGAAAAGTTAAATCAGACAAAATTGCATGATACGATATAAATTATATTAGACAATGACAATGAACTTCGTATTCATTAAAGTACTTCACATGACATCAGCAGCCATATTCTAAATTTATCTTTGCAAGAAATTAACCGACGAATCAACAAAAAAAACAATTCTGGGCATTTTAAATATGCTTTATCGCAGCAGTTTTGCATTATCGATTCCAAGTAGTTATATATCATTCTAATTTATCATTAGAATGAGAAGTAGAAAATATTTTTGCCCAGATAAGCTTTGAATGATTAGTTAAGATTTCTCCTTTTCATTAATACTTCACTTGACTGCATACATATTTATATCATGTCATATCCATCGACGAATGCGAAGTGAAAGTCGCGATAAGGAGCTCCTCTCATATCACACTTGGCTGAACCCAAATGGCGAGTGAAAGTGCCTATACTACTGACTGACTGAAGGTTGAACAAGGTTGACTTTGACTAACATGGACAAAGTGACCGATAAGAGAAAATATTGATTAAATTCTTCCTTCGCCTCCCTCTCCTCTTATTCTATCCTATCCTATCTAATCCTTAAGCGGATTGTAATAAAATAGATGGATTTGGTTTATTTTGATTACTGACAAGATAACAAAGCATATGGCATCCGACACACATTGCCCATCCGAGCCTGTGTGAGTTTTATTTGCTTTTAGTCCTTCTTGCTTTCCCTACAATCAACTGGGCTATTCAACATCGGCATTAGCTTACAATAGTATTTTTTTCTGTGAAAGGATTTTCCCCGATTCGTTGGTATTGACGGTATTGAAACTTTTACTTACAATGTCGGGCACACAAGTATTCTTTTGACTTTGACTTAAATCAGTAGCCCATGTCTCAATACTTTCATTATATGCCATGTCATGCCCTACTCTGTTTGAACAAGGTAACAAAAGATCCAGGGGAAAAAAGTTGGGATGGAATAGGGGAGAAAACTTATTGCAAGACAGACTTTGTTCCAAAAGATGATACTAAAAAAATCAAAGTGATTCGAGGCCTACTCCTCTCCGTGGAAGAAATCAATAGGGTGAGTTGAATATATTTCTTTCTTGCATCCAACTTAACTCCGACGAATGAATCATATATTAAATTGCAGTCTACATTAGTTCTACATTATTCACGATACGATAAAAGGATCAAAACAGACATAATCCGATCATAACTTTTATCGTTACTTTATAAGTCCTGTTATGCTACGTTACGTAATGATAAACTTGAGACATGAATTTAAATATATGTTATGCAAAAATACTTTGAATTAGCAATGAATAAAACTAACTTTGTCTAAGGTCATTGTGTTCAATAAAGATATCAGGTCTAGGTCACAGACTAGAAAGGTAGAACCGTGACTTGATAAAAATCATGATGGATGGGTATTTATGTATGTAACAGACTTACCGCTGCTAACTTATCAAAACGCCCAAAGAGATCATTTAAAATCCGGACTAGTTCTTGGGGGGAGCAAGTGCTGGCAAGCTCTGTAAAACAAGAAAGAAATGAAACAAGGGCATATTATCTTCCTGCTGTTGTCACGAATTTTGGCACTTTCATTTCCTTTAACTGCTAATTGTTAATGTTGCATAATCAATCAAATTAAAATTGATTAAAAATGCATATTTAATTTCCACCAACCTGTAAATCCTTTGACGTCTGCGAACAGAATAGAAACGTTCTCGTATCGATGCAGATAAATCTTGTGAAACTGTGCGCTATTGAGTTCATCCGATGCGGCCAAGTCCCGGACCAACTCGTTCGCGACAAATGATGGCAGGACTGGAAAATTAAGAAAGTAAATTAAAATTAGCTGGATGTACATATTGGATTGGAATAAAATGTCCTTGACTAATATATCATTCGACAACATATTATGTAATTCTACTTTCTACTGCGTAGTTGTGTACTTCTTAGGAGTAGGAAAGGAAATGCAATTATGCAAACGATTCATTTCTAAATTGCTTTCCATCATTTAAGTACATACATGATTTAGCACATGTGTTGTCAATTCCAGAAAGCTGTCAGTCTAGACAAGTCTTGGGAGCAATTTCTCTCAATTGAAATTCTAACCACTCTTCCAAATCAAAATATTTAAATTCCCCTAACAAGTCTAATGATAATGAGTATTTTCAATTCTAAGCGTTCATTCTCAGATGAAATGGGAATCGTGCCTACTAAAACCATGTCTCCTATACTCTCCTGCCCTATATTTCAGAAACGCTATTGCAACTCTACGTATCCATCATATCATGTTCCAATTCTACCTCAATTCCATCATCATACTTATACGAAAGGAATGAATGAATATATGCAAAAGTATTTAGGCACTCCAAAAACCCTTCCAGATATTTACCTAATAGTCCCTCTTCCCGTCTTTTAAGACATCGGAAGTAATTTTCTCCTTCATTTATAACGCATTATCATCATCGTCATTTCTTGGCCCATTGCATCTCTTATGTATGAATGGGAATGTTGCTTTCCCCGACTCCGACTCCACTGTTTTCTCTTCTGCTGTCTTGTGCCTCATTAAGTAATTAACGAGCCTGCTCCTCCTCCTCCACCACCACCCATACTTTCGTTTTAATTATATTGCAGCACTAGCACTGTATATTCGCGACTTTCTCTTTTCATCACCATTGTCGGAAACAGCGACTATAATTTTCCTGCTGGCGGAAAGTGAAATGCCATCATGCCATAACTGTACATGCCGCCATGTGAAGCACTTTCCGGGGATCGGCAACATCAACATCAACAACAATGGCTGATGCGGTATTTGCATCATATTCTATGAAATTATTTATATGAAACTATTTCTCCTCCTCGTTCCAGGGGCTTATTTTGCCGAGAGACGAGAGAAAATATTAAATCACAATCATGAAATCGTGTGTCATCGTGTCAACAGGGTCAATCCTATTAAGAGCCAAGAAGAGGAAGATTCATATATCCAGTCAAGAGCCAGACAAGACGTTCCATATTCCATACTTTCTTGGCCAAAGTGAATGAATGAATTCCAAGTGGTGATGGGGGTAAATGGGGCACTTTCCACGTAAATACGTAAGTCCTGCGTTAATGTATTCATTTCATTCGCCTGAAGATCTGAGAGTGTGTAATAGTTTATGTTATGCTACCCATTCAGTTCAGACTCCCAGACTAAAATGCTTTTCCCAAATGGCAGCTCCCTAAACAGGCTAATAAAGCAATAAAAGCTAGTTTTTTTAAACATTCATGATCCTGAGTACATTTCACGTGCACACTTTGAGATGACAGGGAATCTTGTCAGAGAAAACGCCCTGGCTGTACATGCGTGCTGGGAAGAAAGGGAACCTTGAATAGTTGAATGCAAACATGCATTAAACATAAAAAGTGATTGATGATTGATCGTCCGGCAAGCAAAGTGTATGAATGAACAGTCTGTGTCAAGTCGAGTCAGCCCATCCGCCTCTTTCAGACTGTTTTTCAACACCATCAACATCAGGATTCAGCACTTATGTACCTATTTGCCAGAAGCAAAATCTCAAACCTTTTCCTCCATCCATGGGCCATTTCATTTCATCGTTAAGCCTTTGATGCGAATACGATACGATGGAGGAGTGAAGAATCAATAAATTTCTCGCCTCTCTTACGTGACTTGGCTACTCCGCCCAGTTTTATCGGGTGGATCATTAGTTCAATTTGCCGTATATATCTAAATTAACAGATTTATTGCTGAAAATCTTCCTAAAGCCAAACCAAACCAAATAATTCTAATTATTTTAATGTTTCTTTATCTCTGATGAAGAAACATTGTTTTTATTGACTTCTTGTCATTCAACTACCAACTTTAAAACGTAAACAAATTCTTTTCTGTCTAAAGTTATTACAATGCATAATGACTCGCTGAACGTGAGAAAGTGAAACCAATTCGACTATT
This sequence comes from Pseudosinella alba, assembly GCA_034700485.1. NCBI lineage: Eukaryota > Metazoa > Arthropoda > Collembola > Entomobryomorpha > Entomobryidae > Pseudosinella > Pseudosinella alba. The sequence continues at coordinate 2,916 of JAQIXQ010001895.1, read as the reverse complement.
GCAAAACATGAAAGAAGTAAAGTCCAAAGTAGAGTAGGTACCTTTTCTGCATTTTACCCAACAAAAATTGAGAAATACCTTGGGTCCCTCTTTAACCTCAGAAGTTGGTTTCAACATCATGAGCTGGTTGAATGATAGCATAAGCTCTATCGAAAGCCAGTGATGTGAATTAATCTTTAAATTCCACCAATTCTACAACATTCCTCTCTTTTACTTCATTTCCGTATTAAGTTCCCTCTCATGAGTTTTTAGAACAAGGACGGACTGACGGAGAAGGTTTCGCAAGAAGGAGAATATGGATGAGAAAAGTAACAAAAATTCCTTTCTCTGTTCTGTTCCTTCCATGATCATCATCATCCTCCTCATCCACTTTGAAAAGACAAAGAAGAACGAAGTAAAAGTAAAAATGCAAAGGAAGGATTTCTTCCTCTTCTCATCCTCCCTTGGTCAAAGGATGGATGAAGGTACCAACCTAAGAGATACCTAAAAACCCGTTAGTCCTCTCTCCTGTTCCTAGTCCTATATAGCAAGCTGGCCCCGCAGATATGGACCATATTCCAACCAAATTCCATTCTATAAACGATGATACCCACACCACAACCTATGTACAATAAGATAACTGCGAAGATACTTAAAATCTTTCGTTTAGGAAGGAGGGGAACCCCGAAAAAACTATTATCCGAATGGGGCAAAAAGGCAAAGTACAAAGTTAATTCTAAAAATTGTCTCAAATGTGGAGCATCCAGTCCCAGTCAGTCCATCCACTATGACTATAGTAATATGGGAGTTAAATGAGGCATTCTCGGACTATTTTTAATGCACCTATTTAAGTCCCATACATTTTCGGTGGGAAGGAAGGAAGGAAAAAGAAAATCGCCGGAGAAAGCGACGCTCAACCAACGTCGCCCGTTATCAACTACCACACATTTACGCAAAACTCGTTCGGGAGAACCACATCAGTAAGTTAGCTCATACCACCACCACGAAGTCACCACCATCATCATCATCAAAAGCGAAGTAATATGGAATGGACTGGGGAAGGAAAGGACTTTCCGTCGGATCCGCTCATGTTTCGCTTTCAGTCCCAGTTAAGAAATGGAAATGGAGGAATGAAAAAAGAAAAATTTTCTTTTCACTCCTTCTCTTCTCTCTACTCTTGACAGAAATGTATAGGAAAAATGTACTGCGGAAAAGCTACTTCTTTAGGGAAAGCTAGTCACCGGGAAATTGCGCAAGAGAGCAATAAATGTCCCTTAACTGATGACACTGGGAATGGGGGAGAGAGGTGCAAAGGGTGAAAAGTGTTTCCCAGGAAGTGAGTAAATTAAACTACCAGACCACCAGAGAGAGAGAAATTCGTTCAATGAACAATATAAAATAAAAAACCTACTTTTGATGAGGATCACACACCTTTAATGGGAATATCACGGTGATGTTGCTTATATGACTTTTGATGCTGATGATACATATAATGTCTGTCTGGTCTGAATGTTTGAAATTGATTGTTAGCGAATACTCTTTCATATACTTGCGTAATAAATATAGAAGAAGAGACAATGAGACTAACAAGACAATGCATTTGGCCGGGTGGGTGGGTCGATTCGATATCAACCATTCATTAAGATGATAAATGAATAGCCAACTTTATGCATTAATGCAAGCTAAATAATATGCAAATCCTTGTAAAAACAATAGGAATTTTACCAACTTACAATCTTCTCCTGTTCATGAACAACTTTTGTCTTAATTCTTTGAGACGATCATGTTAACCCAACCACCGAATTTGATTCGCATATAAAATAGGATTTAAATATTCTATATATTTATGTGCGGAATTGCAGAGGCTAATAACAAGCAAGTGCTATCCTCAAATTGCAAGCCCAACTAAAATCTGAATTTTAATTCTACCAACCCATTCATGCAGTTCTGTAATTCTTTACCACATCCACAGAACCGGATTAATTACTTCTCTCTCCCAGTCTATGTATGAAAATGGAGGAATGGGAAAAGAAAAATGTAGAGAAATCATAAAAAGTTATATAATGTGGGCATGATAATGGGATAAGTCAGAGAAACTACACTTGATCCTATATACCTATATAGGTATTTCTCTTTGTTTGACTTTCGACTTTTTTTCTAGACAATAGTTCGGTTCGTCTGGGTTAAGTTCTTTCTTTGCAATCAAAATCAACGCTGCTGAAACAAAATCGGTTCCAACAGAGCATAATAGGGGGATTCTTTCTATTGAGCTATGTATTAATACCCGCTGAGTTGGTGTGTAAACTTTGGTTGGATGATGATGGTATGATCCTAACATTAACGGCGAATCTCCAATCTAGATTTCTGGGGATTCCGTGTCGTGTTACCATTAATTCCTTTACGACTGCCATGCCATACTAGGCCACTGATTGTAAATTGACGATATACTTAACGATATCTCTGATATTGCCTACTAAATATAGACCCTCTTCGGGTTTATTAATAGACAAAAGTATTTTATTTGATCGTTAGAAGTTCCAACTGAAGTGAATAAAGTTTCCCCAAAAATAAGATTGGAATAAGAGATAACATTTCCCTAATGAAAAATGAGAGTTTATTTATCTTATCAAGAGTAGGTAGGTCTAGTTTAGGCAAGTTGTGCCTTGATATTGGAATCGTTTAATTCTCAAGTCTTTTATCAACGATGCAAATATGCTCTGACAGGAAAAATAAGTGCAGCAACATATAGCCATAAATTACTACGTGCTTTCACCGCGATTTCGCCAAAAATTGCGAGGATCGATTTTCAGTCAAAATTATTCTCCCTGGCAAATGGGTTTAAACATGGCTTATAGTATATTGTGGGTGTGGGGCGGGATGACAATTGATTCGAAATGTAGATACACTTCTAGTCTGTAGTTAGTATGTAGTCTATTA
>JAQIXQ010001894.1:0-12390 GCA_034700485.1 Pseudosinella alba | reverse complement strand
ATGTGACGTGGCCTCCCAGCGCGCTGTTGATCACTGTAGAAAGCTTTTGAATGGTTTGGAACATTCTGTACAAATCAGTCCACTCTTCCCTTTTCCTAGCTCTGTCTTTCTCAAATCTTGATTCCGGGTGCATTTTGCCAATGTCACTTTCGGATATTTTCCTCCCAATCAATTCCGAAAATGATGTTGCCGGGACCCAAATGGTAATTGCGGACGCGAAGACCAGTTGGTCAGCAAATAAGCCGACGAGTAACCTGTTAATTTTAAAAACCGTATTTAATATTGAAATCAATAGAAGCCAATGAATGAATAAATGAATGAAGCCAGCGGACCCGAAATTGAAATTATTGTAGCATTTGGGTACCTTTCATAATCAGAGAGTAGCATAATTATCGCAAGGACACAGTCAAAAACCGAAATCTGATCTAGTTTAGGAGCCCACTCCAATTTTGGGTATTCCTTGAAACAAATTGCGAATCTTGCGTATCCAACCAATCGTCTGAACAGCCAAATTGGACTCCACGTCGAAATGGGATTAATATAATAGTTTCCTCCAATTAAATATGCAGCAACCTTTAAAATCCGAATTCCGAATTGGATGTAACTGAAGCCGGGATGAAGGATCTTTGTCTCCTTCATGGGGATAAATGATTCCTCCTTGATAATCACATTCAGAATCCTACGATATTCCTCCTTGTCAAACCAGAAACGTTTTATGGTAAGCATTTTGTAAAGTAGACTAATCGCGCTTCTGACTATGTTAAAGTAGGTTGTGGGTTTCCGGTATAAAAGGGAGGTTGGTCCATCCTCTGGGAAGGAAGTTCGAATAGCTGCAGTGAGCCGGAAGAGGGCGAAAATGTTCAAAAATGCACATATCACTTTTTGAGGGAACCATGTCCGAATTTGATAATTCCTTGTAGTGGGATCTCTCACAAGTCTGAAGGGACTCCCACCCAAGTAGTACATGAAGTTGAAGTAAATTATGAAGAAATTGCATAGCTTGGAAGCATTCCCCTGGGCTTTGTTGCTGTTGGTATCACGTGATACCCTTGTTTGGGGTGAAACATAAGGCATTTTAGAAAAATGAATTCGGAAATATTCTACTGCAAAATACGCTTATATGATACTTTCGTCTCCTCCTGCTGTAATTAAAATGACGGTATTGAACAAATAGTTGTTCGGTTAGGTAATCACAACGCAGTTGGTAATTAATTAGGAACCCTCGATGGGCCGTCAAGTCAATTACCTGTAAACCTCTCAACAAATTAGAGGTGGTTCGTAAGTGAAAATTTGGAGGGTTGAGGATGCATTGACACTTACATTGCTTTATAGTTTTCGTTGATATATACTAGAAAAAGTCCTTGTTGGGATTAATTAAAGAGGGTGAAGTGAAAGTACTTTCATATTGACATATTAACTCAAAATCTTTCCCGGAATCTTTTTCAGTCACTTTCGTAAATAATTAAGAGCGAGTGAAGTAGGGCGTATTCTCCAATGAAGTGCAAGTATAAATTAGCACTTGGAAGTCAGTCCGTGTGTGTTGGGGTGAAATAATTTGTAATATGCATTATTTATTTGTGTCTATTTCCCCCCCATTAAAATGTCCTAATTGTCAGATAAATTTGCCCTTGGGTAAAAGTGGGAACTAAAGCATTAAATTTTCGTTGTTAGTTTAACAACCCAGCATTTATTTCCGAGTCCTGGACATTAGACCTACAGCAAAACGCGCCCGGATAAAACGTCTACAGTCCAGAAGACGTAGTCTTCTGGAGATAAGATAAGACGCAGGCGAACAAATGATCTACAAGAAAATATCGCAGTTGGAACAAAATGGTTCTGAAGATTTTCATTTCAATACTTTAATTAATTCAAGAGTAGCTACCATATTTAGTTAACGTATTTCTGAATGTGGTAATAAGTGTGTAAATAATTCTAAATAAAATCTAATAAGCGTTTAAAAATAAAAATAAAACGGAGAAATTGTGTGAATTATGCAAACCTGCAACATTTAACATAATTAATGACCCTATTCTCCACAAATTGCACAGTAGACGAGCTTGCACAATGTAGCTAGTTTTTACGTAATTAAAATATTAAAATGATAATCTACTGAATCATTTTGTCCGACCTGCGATATTTTCTTGTAGGTCATTTGTCCGCCTGCGTCTTATCTTATGTCCGTAGGTCTTCTTTATTGTAGACGTTTTATCCGGGCGCGTTTTGCTGTAGGTCTAATATCCAACTACGTTTATTTCCATCATAAATTTAATTTAACTCATAATCAGCAGCAAAAAAATGACTTCGCATTTAATTCTTGAATGAATAGCATACCAATTTTCCAAAATGCCAAAAAGTGGTACCATGAATTTACTTCTAATGGCTCCGACATTGAAAAGGAATAATATCGAGATACCGATCGATAAGATTAAGAAGCATTTGGGCGGAATATATTCCCTTGTCATCTGAGGAAGCAGCCTAATGCAATATCTTCAATTACTCATATCGACTTTATCATTTTGTTAGATGTTCCTAAATTTCAATTAGTGGAGTATTTTACATTTTGCAATTTGGCACGTGAGTTGGATAGATTAGGCTGTCCGACGTCACACCGAATTTGCACAATGATATCATTTTTATTCAACCTTTGCCAGCCATTGCAAAAATGGGTAACCTACTTTTTTAATATTAGTTTTTCCCAGTTGTGAGATAATAGATCATTGCGGGCCGCAAACTTGATTGTTCGGCTTGTCGGTTGAATTATTTATCATTTTATGCCTCAGTTGATTGGCATAAGCAAGCAAATGTGACTGTCTTGCATTTTGGGAGAATAAAAATGATCGATAAAGTAAATTATTTAAAAGTTAAATCATTCCAACTGTTCCCAGTAGTACCTAGCACATTAATGCACCATTTAAAATCAAATGATCCCGATCTTGACCCAGTCGATAAATGTTTGACTTGGATACTTGTTTTGGGGCGAGTCCTCGGGGTTAGCTCAATCGCAGTGTCACTTACGCAATGAATGCAAAACTTAAAATTTCGGTGAGTTATTTTAACTTAAATTCATTTTAGCAATAATTCCTTTAAATGCAAGTCTATTTTTTTAGCTTGAATCATTTTAATTATATTTTTCCCGAGATGGTGGTCGTTATCAACATCCCATACACTTTTACTTGCTTCGGTATCGTTGATGGTGTTCGTTCCCAAGCCACTGATTTGCATCCAGGAAATTAGGAGCAATCAAACCATTTTGGCGAAATTTAATTCCATCTCATGGCCACTGTATAATTTCTCGCTGCTCATGACCTATATTTATTGGTTGCAAAATGCCCCCTGCCTCATCCAAACTTTATTGGCTTGGTCGACCACACTACAAAAACTCGGCATTGGTCGGAAGAACCGCAACTTTAGCAAATTTTGCTTGATTATCACACTTGTCCTAATGGCGACGAGCGTCGGAGAGAATATCTTGTCGGATATGTACTTTATTCAGGCATATGGTAACACAAGTAAATTATGTTAATAGTTATAAATGCTCATTTTAGATTACACACTCAAATATCTCAAATTATATTTACCCCATCCACTTCATATTTCTTTTTCAGACGACGGAAGCCATGTCCAGACTTTGTACCGCAGCGCTGTAGGGCCATTCATAAATTACGTCCCTCATTATTCGGTGGTCAGCTCCCTTCTCTTCATCATATTCAACAAATTGGCCATCTTTTCCTATAGCTATATCCATAAGGCGGGTTGGCAGGATGTCACTATAAAGCAATCTCTTCAACATCAACCCGTGTACTTATATTCTCGCCGAAATGGGGGAAAGGAGGAGAAAGTCTTGACTTTGTGCGACTTGGCCGAGAGAGTTTCCGACTTTCTGTCCCCGCTGATTTTGCTCTGTTATGGATATAACGTCTTCTATGCCGTTTTCAATGTAAGTAATACTAAGGATTGGGGTGGCACTTTCCATTGCCTGGCACTCAACAGTTAATTTATTTGATAATAATGTTATTACCTTAAAAGATCGTGTACATCGTCACCTCCCCGTCAGAATATGACACAATTACCGCCGTAAGTGGATATGTGTCCTTCCTGCAATGCTCGCTCCGGGTGACGCTGATAACATATTACGCTGCCCATGTTTACCATTCCACAGATCAAATATTGAAGTCGCTGGAAATATGTCCAGATAACTGCTACTGTCCAAGTACAGAAAGACTGGAAAGAATGCTGTCAAGACATCCAGTCGGGGCAAGGATTCTTGGAGCAGTTACAATATCAAAGACAACTGGTTTTGCTATCCTGTCCTTCGTGTTTACAGCGGCCATCGTCTTGCTGCAAGCCATGAGTGCAGAGAAACGGTCAAAGATGAAGGTGACTTGATTTCAAAGGTTTTAATTCTTTTTTATTTCACATTTAAAGTATTTTTATAATAGTAAATAAAGTGTGAATGCTTTCTTGTGAGGTTTGTTTGCTCTGTAAATATACTTGTTCTAAAGTTGCTTACATTTTTAATTACATCTTATCGGAACTACATGCACAGGATCTTTAGTCTAAGATTTTCTGCCGCATCGAATCCGGAACCTATTTCATTTTCATTAATTTACATGCCCCTTTGAACCATTTAATAAATAAATATTCCAGGCCAGAGGAAATATTTTCAATTAGAAACCCACACAAGGAAATTGACAGGCCCACCCCAAGGAGTGCAAATAGCACGAGAATATTCCCCTTCAATGTGGCCCTCGAAGGTTCATCTTCTGACAGGGGAACAGCACTTTTCTCCGGATTCAGAACCATCGAATAAAGACCCATCCACCTGTCCAATATGCCCGACTCCTTAAAGTACCTAATCCTTCTAACCAGAAACAGCGGGACTATATGCTTCAGATACATTGACAGCATTGAGAGTGAATAAATCTCCTTCCCGACATATACATCAGCCCCTCGCAGCTTCAGTTTATTGGCGTAGTTGTGGCAAGTGACAGCTGGCAAAATAAGCGCCGTCTTGTCGCACTTCTTCAGAGACCTAAACAAAGCTTGCTCTTCTGCAGACCGATAGCCTCTTTCAACTTCCTTTAGGAGATCCATCATATCTAAGTAATCATATCGTGAAAGCCAATCTCTGGAAAGCCATTCATTCAAGCGCGTCAATTCACTACGTGCATTATCAAAAAAGTTTCCGGCCAATAAACTTGTTTGGTTCGTTACCAGCTCTAACAGTTTCATATTTGGTAATTTCGCAAAATTTGCATTTTCCTGGTAGATAGAAACCTCTGAATAGACGACCAAGAATGAGCTGTTCTCCCAAATTTCATGTTGCTTCAAAGCTGGCGGACGGGCATATTTGACCATGTCATAAATATTAAGTGACCCAATCCTTGAGTAGATGTTGAAATGATCGTTGACAAGCTGCTGGAAATTTTCGTAAGGAATGGGCTTCCGCGGAAGGATCATGTTGTAGACGTTCGTGTTCCTGTAGCCTTCACTAAGCACAATTCCCATTAGAAGTATGCTACCTGCTACAATTCGTGTTGGTGTGCTGCTTACAATGCTGGGTGGAAACGGGTCATCTTGCTCCAGAAATAATTTTGCCAGTGATATAAACTTGTCCATTACTGATCCTTGCCTGTTCCCCAATTTAGAGCCAATCCATTGCAAACTTAGCACAACGCCAACAATGGAAACCCCAATGGACAGCCAGACCTCGATATCGAATACATTTACAAGCTCCTGGAATGCTAAGAACTCCAACCTAATCCGCCCACAGCTTACGAATTTTAATGCAGTAAAATCATTTCTGAAACTGAACGGCAAGTGAAGCGGAAAGCGCATAAACCTGGTACTAGCCACTAATTCTAATTTTAGAACATTGCCCTCTCCTTGAATTTGATTCAAAAATGTGTAATTTCTCAAAATGGTTTTCCACAAATATACTGCTAAATTGGGGAGTTGTTCGTCCGGGGTTGGAAATCTGGTTAAGGTGGTCCGTATTCCGTGGTGGCCATCAGCTTCCAGATTTTCACCCATCTGAAAATAATTTAGAAATTTCCCAGTTAATGTTAATTTTCCGAAGTACCCTGCCGGTCAAAATTTGTCATTTACAGAAAACAGACTTCATATTCGTAATCAGCACAAAAATCATCTTGAAAAGTATTTTCACATGTGTGGAAATACTGGGGGGAGCGACCCACCCCCGGGTCGCTCCCTTATAACTATGCCTAAAAAATATGGAACTTACTATTGTAATTTAGTTTATCAAAATTAAGGGACTACGGCATTATGTAATGCCATAGATCTTTAATTTCTAATAGCAATACACGGGCACACCAAAATTTATAATGATTTTATGTAATGAATAATAATATGGGTGTACCTTGTATTACTTTGGGCCCTTAAAATGTACTACTTTACTGTCCAAAGTATCTAGTCACCGTAATTAGAAGTAACAGGGTCCTACCGAAACACCAGTCCATGCCTCATATATATATTATCTGTATGTGTTTTAATAATCGATGGCCAATCGATTAAACAACTTTGATTCCCAACAGTGCGGATGTTTGCATTAGGGCAAAACAGGGTTGGGTACTGATCGTTAGGGTATGGAATAGAGCAGTGTAGAACGTTAAGGCTTGTGCGATATTTTCTACCCGAGAGCCAGAGAAATTGATATTTTAATGATGTTCTAAATAACAAACTAGCTACTTTTTTTTGTAATTTACCCCAAATCTTTTGTTAGTGATATATGAGCTTCCTAGCCTAATTTCCACCACATCATCCCTGTCAATCCTTTCATGCTGAATGCCAGCAATTTCTTCGGAAAGGTTTTTCAAAAGTAGTAGGGGCATATCAAATAGTGGGGCAGACCGAAGGATCGCTTCACATTCAAAGCAGATATCCACTCTCGAAACCTGATAGACTTTATCTCGAGCCGAACCCACCAAAAGTGCCCCATCAAGCTCTGTGGACGTTCCCAGGAGAAACCAGTGGTTCAAGACAAGTGAGCCATGAAATCTGCCCTTATGACTGCAACCCTCAATCCATCGAAGTACAATTAAATATCGTTCCCCCTCTGGGATCACATGGAAGGCCTCAACCTGGACAATGAATAGATGCATGATTGGAACCGTCTTTTGGACAACTCTTTCCACGCGAGTGTGAAACGAGTCGTTCACAGTATATCTCCACAATGGCGGGTGCTCGAGGGATGCGAGCAAATCACCCCGTGCGAAGCCATCCATTTTCTTGTGAAAATGAACATGTTTACGGTATTTTGGAGGGTAGAGATCCAGCCTAGCTTCACAATTCCACGGTCTGCTACGGGCGGCAAAAGAGGAAAAGTCCAGTTGTGCACACGCATTTGGTTTTCCGGGGAGTGTATCTTTATTAAACTTTAAACTTTCCCTAAATATTTTCCCACAGTTTGTGAATGACTGGGTCTTGTTTCCATTCATTAGCATCCAAATCAAACCGAGATCCTTATCTCCACGGAATGTCATTGATGCCAGCTGTACCACTGGCTTCTGAATTATGACTGGGTTATTTAATTCACCAAGATTCAAGTCAACGCCGAGAAAGTTTGCTATTGCAATGAAGCAATGTGAGTTGTTGAAGATAGAGGAGATTATCTTATCCAAATTATAAATCTCATGTGGGGGACGCCACATGAAGAATATTTTGTGTTTGAGGGTGGAAATATTAACCCTGCCACTGTTTTCAATAAATTCAACTGGTTGAAAGGTGGAGGCAACTTGGGATATATGCCAACTCTTTAAAATTATGATAATAAGGAACATGATAAAAACATCTGCCATGTTTACTGGTTAGTACATTGCCGGCCAAAATGGGTAAAAATAAAAATAAAAAACGTCTACAATTGTAGGTAAATGTGAACTTCTCCAACTTTTAGCTTTAACATGTAATTGGAAGAGAAGTCAAAAGTTTGTGACGGAGGTTCCGAAGCTGCAAAATGCAAGACAATATAATATGTTTATTTTCAACCCAGGTGGAACGGCAGGACAATGAAATAATGAGGCCAAGTGTTTCTGAAGGAGATGAAGAAAACCTACTCTGCTTGAACCGAAGTTCAGTTCCCATACACGAGGTGGACAATATGAATCTTAAGGAAAGGTTTAATTCCGATTATGAAGTATGTACATACTACATAGTCGTGTTATGGAAATAGTCTAGCATATTAGACCACATCCAAATCGCAAAACTCGAAACTTTCAAATGGAGAAGTTAAAAAATATTCAAGTTGTCAATTTGGACTGGTTTAAAAATTGGAGCAATTTTCTTCACACATCGATCGAAGTTTTAGTAAGACCGACTGTGACCGCTACTTCAATGTTCCAATTTATATTTGGTAAATGTCACTGGATGAGGTCAAAAGTTTAAGTATACTCAATTCTATAAATACATTTGGACTTAAGTGTAAAAATACAATTAAAACAATGCATTCTATTGCTAGGCAAATTGGAATGGCAGAGACAATGTGACCAAATATTCCCGAAGGATATGAAAAATAATTTTCTTAAAATATTGAATAAAGTCAATGCAAACATTTTGCCATTTACATTTGACAAAGGTATGCTAAAAACTAAGCAACATGACACAATGATCAGTGATCAGCCATGTCATTCATTTACGTCATTGCTATGAAAATGAAAATGAAAATGAAAATGAAAATGAAAATGAAAATGGGAAAGAGCTAAAAGAAATTAAGACCACCTCATAATATAAAAATCGAACTTACAAACCGATACGGTGGGTTGGATGGACAAAAACAATCTCAATAACACTACTTGACTCTGAACAAAAAAAAACATTCATTAGGGAGGCATGCTTTTACTTTCTTACCGGTCTGCTTCCCCAATGACATTTTTCTCCCATGACCCGTTTCTCCCTCTCTCCTGTCGTAATGGGACGAGCATATATGGGACTTAATAGGAATGTCTTGGGAAAAAAAGTAGTAGGGAGAAACAGGGTCTGGGGGAAAACGTTTTAGGGAGAAAACAGCTCTGGGAGAAACAGGTCATGAGAGAAATCGACTTGGGAGATACGTCATGGGGGAAACGAGGCTAGAAGCCTTGTTACTTACCTGTGTCTGTTTAAAAACTTACACATACGCTTCGGTTATTTTAGTTCTCACTATACCAGCAGAATATTAGAAATTGAAAATACTAAAAGTGCTAAATATTGTTGAGAAAATTGTCGTGTTTATTTTTTTGCTAAGTTATTAGTTGTCTGCAAAAAGGGCATGAAGAAATTTTTATATCGGTAGCACATTCCTAGATACAGTTATTCAGAATCAATAATTCTATACCATTCCCTCGACGGGTAAAACATTTGCTCCTAATCTAATTTAGGCTTTTATTTGCATATTACATTTTAGTTCACATTTTCCAGGTGGTGAAGCTAATTGATTTACAGTGGAATTATGACATGTGGTTAATTAAAACATTTTTGTAATACCTAAGCTATTTCAGCATGTTTATCAGGAGACAATCCAATGCTTTGTTTCTTAATTGTCCTAGGTTTTTTTGGGCGTGCAATTTCACTTTATAGGCGGTGTAATTAATTTCAGTGGACTTAATTCTAGTTCCCAATTGAAACTGTATAATTATCTGTACAAGCTTACATTACGATTACATTAAACATTATTGTAAATTCACTTATGATTAGCCCAACCAAACTGACAATGTTTGTTATTAGCTATCAAAGATACGTACTTAAATATGACTAAGAAACATTCAGGGACAATTCGAAATTAAGCAAATTACGTACTTTCGATGTCGACCAACCATTTTTGTGCAGAATCCACACCAAATAATTTACCATAAATTCCATCAAGAATCCAAAACTTGCAATAATTAGTCCAATCCAAAGTATTAAAAATATCACAAACAAGTATATTCCCATCCAGTCCAGCCCTCACCGGTAACCCTTCTTCAGGTTCGTAGCCTGTCCTCAGGGTCTCATTTTGAGTATGACCAGCCTTGGCATTGGAAATAATTTCTAAAATTTTCATCCACCTTTCCATTATTCCCGACTCCTTAAACCTTTCCAAACTTAGCATGAATGACGATGGAACTAAACTTACGATTAGTGCGTATAATTTAAAGCCTGTCTTGAAATACAGTTCCTTCCCGATGCTAGCTTTCTCCCTTAAGGACCTAGCATAATTATAAACTAATTTTGATGGAACCACCACTGCCGTTTGCTTGCATTTGTTGAGGGACAGCTGCATTTGCTCCTGCTCAACAACCAAGTACAAATTTTTAAATGCTTCGTTTGAAGTCAAACATTTCGGTGGAATTTGCAGATACCTTTTCGGATTCGTGCCGAATTCTGACATCCCGGATAATATTATTTGTAAAATACAGATCTGAATTGTTATACATCATTTCAGCTATCTGAATTTCTTCTCGACTCCAATAGTGCGAGATCTTAGTTCCGTGCATGAAAGACCTCTGATCGAATTAAATACTGTTCTGCAGTATTTAATAAATAAACGTTGTAGTAAATGTGTCATAATCATAGAAAAACTCAGGATTTTTAGATCTAGAATAAATACCGAACTCGTCATCTATCAACTGTTGAAATTTATCATGGCGGAGGGGCTTCCTTGCGGCAACCATATTGTAAACGTTGCCATTCTTGTATCCATTACTTAGCACAATACTCATAAAGAGAAACCCCACCAGTAAAACACAAGATGGTTTACTTTCTTGGAAAGTGTTATCGGGGAATGGGTCTCCTTGCTCAAGAAGAACTTTTATCAAGGAAAATGCCCTGCCTAAAATGGTATATTCCTCCCGCTTCAAAATACTCCAAGTCAAGACCAATGCAATCAGACATATTGCCAGAGAGCTCCATACGTAGCCATCATAAACATTTACAAGTTCCCCAACTGCAAAGCCCTCTCTGCCTCTGTAACCGCAACTGACAAATTGGAAACTGTTTAGTCGATCTGAAACATATAGTGGGGAGGCAGTGCCTCCTCCATCTAGAACCTTCAGCGTGGGAACCAGTCCACTGTAATATAGCTTGGCATCAATCTCGTTATTTTGTGCTTGATTCGAAATTAGCTTCCCATTTACACACAGGCGGGAATAAGGATTACCGTCCACGAAGTAGCTGTAATTTCCCAGCAAGGATGTCACCAAGTAAGCCATGAGATGTGCCATCATATCATCCGTCGATTGGTACGTCATGGTCAGTTTCATTAGTGGTACTTGGTGATTAAGGTCTTGGAAGTCGTTTCTCAGGACGCTGGTACATTGTTGGAAATGCCTCCTCAAATTTTTATTTTGAACGAACCAATCCCAGTAAAAATTTCCTCGGTTTCCCTGGTCAACAACCCTGTTTATATCTAGTTTCGCTTGGCCTGTCAATTCAGAATGAAGATATTGCCGGAGATAGGTATCATAGACAATTTAATTCAAAGAGTTCAAAAGCAACAGGTCATCCTTCACTGAGAATGATAAAAGAAAAAATCTTTCGTTTCTTGCAGTCAATCCGTAATTATATCTAGCGGGATTTATCGCATCAATCAACCAATTTCTGAGTAACGATATCCCCGCTTCATCTGAGGTATTCCATAATATGCCGGAATATACGACAAATATCCTAAATGAAGAAATCGTACTGGGGAAGATCCTTTGAAAATCCCCCCGGATGTCGTTAGTATTATCCCCCTCCCAATGGTGCTGCCATATTTGACGTGATGGTAATGACCGCATACTAGAAAGATCACCTTGGGAAAGGTATTGGCTAATTGCTGATTTGGCCGTTTCTGTGAACCGTGGGGGGAACAAGTCCATTTCTACTTGGCTATTCCATGGTTTGGAACGGGAAGCAAGTTTGAAGAAGTCGACTTGTGAACAACGGAATGGATATGCCCTGTCCGCCCCCGCCTCCCTGTCTCGTTGTAAAATAGGCACATTGAAATACGTTCTTCCGGATCGTTATGATGGGCAGACTCGTACATCCACACCAACTTAGCTTCAATGTTAAACGTCTTGTCAATGACTATTGCTGGGACAACATTACGGATTATGACTGGTTGACTCATGGGGAGTATGTCAAGACCCATGAAATTTGTGATAAAAGTTATGGGAGCATTATCTCCAAAAATGTTTAAGTCGTCCAGGTTAATTGGAGCGGTTGCTTGTATTTTCCACAGTGAAAATATGTCACTCATGAATGCCTTCAAATTATCATTATTTGATGGAGTGAATACTTCCAAATCGGAGGATGCTTCAGCTGAAACGACTGAACTGGAATTTGTACTATTTTGTAAATTCCGATTCGGGAAAAGCAAAATAATAATTATGTAAAGTACTCTTAATTTTGCGGTGTGAAGCAAACCTTGGTAACTGCTTA
>JAQIXQ010001893.1:0-12398 GCA_034700485.1 Pseudosinella alba | reverse complement strand
AGTTCGTTGATGACATGCTATGTGCAGGTCCCTTGACTGGGAGAATGGATCACTGTTTTGGGGATAGTGGAGGGCCATTGGCTTGCAAGCATAAAGGTAAGGCGATAGCTATCTTATGTCAAAATAAGCATTTCAAGAAAAAAGTAAACTGAAGTAATTATAATTAAAATGGCAATTTATTTTCTTAGGGAGGTATTTTCTCGTTGGCATAGTTTCCTGGGGAAGTGACTGTGGCGAGCCACACAGGCCTGGATTGTATACGAGGGTCTCTCATTACTTAAGGTGGATTCAGAACGAAAAATCCCTTTTAGGGCCAGTGGAACAGTGATGAGCTTATAAATTATTCTATTTACTTACGATTAGTGTATATTTTCCAAATATTTATTAAAATGATGGATCTGGCCTTGACCTCTGTGTTATTCGTTATTACTATTACTTTACTATAATGAAACCAGTCTACCAGTCATTCACATTGTGCATATATTAGCTCACGAATATTACGTGACTGGATTTTTACTTACAAAAACACGCTTTCATTTAGCAAACTCATAATCAGTCAGTAGTCATACATATAACAGCGATGATTCTGGATGATCTTTAGACACTGGATTCGACTCATTTTATTCACATTCATTTTCGAGAATCATCTTATAAATCGAATTGTAAATTTAGATTGGGATAACCTTTTACAATTGATTCTCGTTGCGATAGCCACCGCATGGTCAAATTAGCTAGTGGTAAATTAGCTATGAATACAACACATGGTATTTGGCCGGATTCTGTTGTTTGCCGGGAAAATGTTGCACATTAAATCAATTTTACTTAAAGCGGACATTAAGATAAAAGCTTGGATTTCATTTTACTGCTCATAAATACAGCAACAGTAAATATGCATGTGATTTCGGCAAGTCTTCGTTTAAGCATTTTAATCATTTAAGCTGTAGATCTATTTATTGGAAAAACTGACCATTTCAGAGGATTTAATAAAATATGAATTACTAGAGACTCGGTGGATCACGGCATTATGCGAAATTATTTGACGAGGTATTTTATTTTAATTCTTGTAAGCACGGTCACAAAAAGCACGGTCCTTCGCTCCTTTGCTGAAGCAATTAAAACCGAATTGTCGATATTGCATTCAGCGCCTTTCTCTTTACTATGCCCTTTAAGAGTATTTAATGTGGGGCTGGAATTTGCACTGTTCTTTTTATTACTTTTCTGTACAACACCCAAATTACCGGCGTCTGATAGGTATACTTTTTTTTACTGTCCTGTCCTGAGGACTTCCCACCCCTGTAGAGAGAGGTAGAAATGCAGTAAATAATTAGTTTTATTTTTTAAAAAATAATCATAGTTTTGCGACAATTGGTCAAACGGGTTGACTTGCCCCAAAATAATTATTTTTTCGTCACGTAATGTCATTAAAGAAATGCGTTTTTAATCAAATCATCAGATTTTAACAACTTGTGAATCCTGTCTGAAATTTATTTGGATAGCATTTAACTTATTTCTAAATGTTACAAGGAGAAAGTTTATTCAACAATAAAAGGATTGGCTAGTTGACAGGATGGACACAAAGGTTCAAATGTTGAACTGAAACCTGTGGACATTTTTTGTTGACAAGTTGTATACTAACATGTCATTCCAATCTCCGGTCATGATTTCATGTCATTTAGCTATATATATTATATTGTACCTGTGTGCTTATTGCACGTAGATTTATTATTGTTAATAGATAGACATTGAATTGACAATTCCTGAGGAAAATGCAAATAAATGTGTTTAACAAAATGGATTAATTTATACCTGCTACGCAACATTTCCATAATATAAAATCGCGAGAATTTGTAAACTGGATATATGGACGTTCTCAATTTGCCCCAATAGCTTCCAATTGCCTCCACTGGGATTATATTAATATGCACCTGCTCACCCAGTTAAAAATAAGGTGATTTGAGTAATCCAGGATTACGGGATTACGATGACTACTAGCCATGGCAGGATGTCCTCTCGACTTCCCAAAAATCTCAGCAACTTTCTGAAATCATTTCAACCTCATTTCAATCAATCAACCACGCTTCACGTATCACGCAAATGAAGGATAATATGAAGGACTACTTCCAAGGAGTTGATATGAGCAAGTTCCCCAACTTGGAAAAGCATAATGGGATGGTGTTGAGCTTGCCTGGGATTAAGGAGTGGATTGAGAGGAGACCGCAAACTTCTTTCTGATCATTTAACATTTAAGTTCTAATTTCAAGAGAAGTTAATATCAATTTATGTTGAAAGGTTTATATTGTTTTTATAGTTTATCCTATTTACAAATTTAGCAAATGTGTACAGTTAAACAACAATATTTAAATCTAAAATGTACCATCTCATGTGACATATTAAAATTATCCTTGGTTTCGTGTAAATAATAATTACCAAAGAAGCTGAGGATGTGTGTAATGAATTGAAATGATGACCTTCACACCCGCCCGACAACAACGTAATGAAAGTTTTCCGTCCATGAGGATTAGATTAATAATGCATTGCCGTGACCTGGTTGCTGTTCATTGGTTGTCATTCATCATTGATCATTCTATGCTGGATAATAACGTGGTAAAAAATATCATCAAAGTTTCAAATGCAGCGAACAGTCCATGTATTGAAATGAAAGAGGAAGGTTTCTTAATTGATGTATAGCTTTATTTCACGAGATGATTTTTAACGGTGATGGCAATGATGATGATGACCAATACTCCGCATCATGACTTGCACATTGTTTTCATTTTGTTTTTGTTACTGCTTACTGGATATGACAATAGATAAAAACGAACAAAGAATTCGATGGCTTCCAATGTGATTTCGTGGTGATAATTATGAACCTTACAGCCAGATGGAACTTGTGTCATCATTTAATTTCCAAGCTAATCAACTTGCTTTGGTGCAGTTTTAACATTGCTTTTAAGAGTTGTATTTGTCAATGACTGTGAAATTTTAGACTCACAGCATTGCTATCACTACCACATGTAATTTTATTATCCGATTCAGTTATCACTTTTGATTGAACAATTTCTATGCCCAGTAATTTATTTAGTAGGAGGACGAATACTAAAGATTCACAGTAAAGTTTTATTTTTATTTCCCCGTTAACCAATTATGTATTGTTATGTTAGTAATCTATCGGTTCGTAGTTCGTCAGTTTACCACTGTTGTAAAATATCACTCAAACTCAAATACAATTTCATGTTATATAAGGAGGTAGTTAGGTAGGAATAATTATTTATTCATCATGAATCATGATCATACTCTCATACATGTAGATATCTATTTCTTTAAAGCATTATTAATAATCCTATCTAATTTACAAGGAAATTTTGAGCGACTCGGAGGAAGCCGCCCGCAGATCGGCTGGAATGCACTACTTTGTGGAAGAATCTTCGATTACGTATCCAGTTATTCCAATGGGGGTCAGATTGCCGTAGTAGGTCACGGAGAAAGTAACCGTTTCTCCTTTATCCATCTTTACGTTTAAAGGGGTCTGGTACACACCGTTCGCGGGGGCTAACGTGCAAAGTGGATATCGTCCTGAACCCACAATAAGAACAACATGTGCCTTCCGTTCTTTAAAGAAAATAAAGTTATACTTTAAATTATATTTAAAAATCGCCGCAATTGTCACTATTCCGGTGACAACATACTTGTTTAAAGAAAGAATGACAGAATGAGTTACTGTTTGGCTCATCGTCCCGATTACAAGTGCACGCAGCGCCAGTTATTAACACATTTTCCTCGAACGTATATGTTAAGGAAGTGTCCACACAAACACCTGAATAAAAAGTTCAAAATAATATTTAAATACCGGGGTTTGAAACATATTCAGCTTGCTCTATAAAAAAATGAGTAAATGTATGCAAATTATTAATTGTAAGATTATTTTACCCCAAAACCTGCTCATTTTAAATGATTGTTGATATGGGAGAAAGGAGAGTAATGAGCCCGTAAACCAAATTATATCGATGCTATCAAATGATGCGGAGCGGAGCTGGATGCTGATTAAGCTAGATTAGATTAAACCATTCTGACCTGCAAATATTTATCCTTCTCATGGAGTACATGACGTAAACTTGAAAGCAATAATCAATGTAAAATTTACGCCTATTTACCATAATAAGTATACGTCGGTGCTTGCGGCATATCAATATGCATATTTGCTCCGTTTTAGTGGCATTTGCGGCATGAATATCGGACGTGACAAGAACATCCTTCCATATATTATCTGACAACTGACATTTCTAATTTTTTGCATTAGTTACTTGATGAATATATATGGGACTTGTATCTGCTCATATTTGATGCGTATCATGATCTGGTTGTCCTTGCCTAGTTATCATTCAGCGTTAAATTAAACTGTCGTAAAAATCATCAAAGTTTTAAATGCAGCGATCAAGTCTATGTATTAGATTGATGAAATTTTAGACTGACTGCATTGTTATTATTGCCACATTAAATGTATCATCCCATTCCGTAATCACTTTTGTTTCGACAAATAATACACGGAACTGAGAGAAAAAAGTACTGAATGGAAATCACTGTTTCAAAGTTTCACAATTAAGTATGGATTGAAATTTTGAAATGTTCGAATAGAGCATAACTTAGCTTTATGCTGATGTTAAAATCGCTTTTAAATGTTGCTTGTTTATAATATAAATTGAGGTTTATAATGATATTTGCCGGAGCTTTGCAGAAAAGTGACGGGATATGCTTATCTGCTGTCTGTCAACAATTTTGGTAGTCCCCGTGTTCTCTCTTTGGCTTTCAATTCTTTCTACAGCTATAATGTTTTTTGCAGGGGAATTGGTCGTTTGCTTCGTGATAAGAAACACGAATACTAAAGAATCACAGTAGAGTATTATTTTTATTTTCCCGTCAACCAATATATCTATAGTTGTGTTAGTAACCTATCGGTTCGTGATTTTTCTGATGTGCTTACACTGCCATTCTATGGAATGTGGAACATCACTGATGGAAATGCAATTACATGTTATACATGCTATATAAGCACTTAGTTAGGTAGGGATACTTTTTTATTCACCGTTATCAGCATCTCATACAGCTACGCATCTTTCTAGTTTGTTTAAAATATGATTAATTATATAATCTTCAATCAAATGTGATTCGTGGAAAGAAGCCCGCAGACCGGCAGGACTGCACTGTACTACTTTGTCGGAGAATCTTCGAGGACGTGTCCAGTAATTCCGATGGGGGTCAGGCCCGGGCCGTTGAAGTGGTTGATCACAGCGAAAGTAACCGTTTCTCCTTTGGCCATCATAATGTTTAGAGGGGACCGGCTCACACCGAGCGCGGGGCAAAGCGTGCAAAGTGGAAACCGTCCTGAACCCACAATAACATCCACCTGTGTTTTCCGTTCTATAAAAAAATATTATTTGAATTATATCTAAGCAATCGTAGACCCATCTGACAATTGGCACTAGTGTGGTTGCAAAATATTTGTTTAAAGAAATAATGCCAAAAGGAGTTACTGGCTAGCTCGTCGTCGTGACTAGCGGTGCACGCAGCCCCTGTTATTAACACATTTTCCTCAAACGTATAAGTTAAGGCATCTGACACACAAACACCTGAATGAACAGTTCAAAATAATAGTTAAATACCTGAGTTGGAAACATATTTAGCTTATTCTATAAAAAAAATTCTGATGGTATACAAATTAATAATTTTTGCAAGTTTATTTTACCCCAAAACCTGCCCATTTTAAGTGATTGCTGATATGGGAGAATAAGATGAACCCGTAAACCAAGTAATATAGATGCCAGTAAATGATTCGTGGTGGGCTGGATGCTGATAAATATACTTGACAGTGTTGCATTTGCCACTTTTCTTTACAATTATTGGCTATAGTTTAACGTACAGGTTAAGCTAGGTTAGCCTAATCATTTTTATCTGCAAATATTCATCCTTCCTTTAGAGTACATGACGTAAACTAGAAAGCGATAATTTAGTTACGCATACTTGCCATAATAATTATATGTCGGCACTTCATCCGATTTTTGCGGCACATTTGTCCCGGTTTAGTGGCATAAATATCCCACGTATAGTTTAGTTATCAGTGTCAAGAACATTCGCCCATATATTAACTGATATGGCAACTTTATGCTTTTGTTACTTGATGAAAACAGATGAGACTTTTATGGTCATGCTTGATCCTGCACTTAACGTAACCTTCACCGAACTTACTGGATTACCATTAATGTCACACTTGCCAACGTAATTGGCGAGAGGATTATTTGATAAAAGCAAACCACCCGGTATGAATGTGTGGAATGTAAATTGTGAATTTCATCTACTTCCAACGTCTAAATATTTGCTCCAGTCTGAATCTAATTTCCAGGAAAAATGTATGCTGTGGTTTGAAATTTTTTCATGCAATTTAATCTCAGGTCGATTACGTATTTCTTTCTATCCATATGACCTTAAATTGACATGTATGAAGCGGATTCGGAGAAAGTACTGGAAGGACGTGGCTGAGTGGGAAACGAAAAAGTAAATGAGTTTAAGCTAGCTTATGGAGGGATTCATTACTGATGCGAGTCAACATGTTTATTTTTATTTTTGTAGTCAGCGACAATAAACTATGTGGCATCTCCTTCGAAATCGTTAGATTAGAGCATTGTCATGGTAAAGATAATCTAGTACATTTCTTCATTTTAAAATTTATTTATAAAAATTATGATCATTAAATGAAACATGTTTTTCTTTTTCTACAGGATGTTTAAGAATAATCCTCTAAACTTCTCGATTATTATATTGTTAAGTAGTGCATATTGTCACTGTCATATCATCAATTTCATGCACAGTCATGATAAGGTTGATAGGTCAGGATGAATGATGATATACACATGAGTTAGAAACGGGGATAACAACGTTCCCATTTGGACTGGACGAGGATTGAATGCCATTATGCTGGGAGAGAGGGAATTATGGGTTGTGTTTGTCATATTTTATTCCAGTTATTCATAAGAGCCAAATGTAATGCTACGTCGTAAGAATAAATATGGCAATACAATAAGAACAGTATGAAAATTAGCGGAAAATTAGTATCGCTAAGATAGGTGGAGAGGGAGACGCATTGTTAGTCGCGATGGGGTTTAAACGTAACGATAAAAATGCCGAAAAATATATGACGAAAAAAAAATGCCCTTGAATTTGGGATTTATTTTCAACCCATCTGGATAAGGGATAAATCCTGACAATATTCATAATCATAAATATTGTCCTTTGTCCTTGAAGACTATATAGTTTAAGTAAATGCATAAATAAATATGTATAACTAATTATTGCAGTAATAGTATTTACTCGAAAATGTCTCAACTCAAACATTTTTTTTGGATGAAGTGTTACGGTGACCTGAACTAGCTACATAAACAATTAATGGTAAATTGGGGGATTGTCATTGTCACACTATTTTTTATAATCATAAAACAGATCAATCTGGTGTCATGAGCCAATTCGGTGGAGCCAATATTTCCCCTTAACATTCGACGAACATGCAATTTCTGACACATAAAATTCATAATGTGTCAAACCCTTTGCAAATTTATTTCGTGCCATTGTAAACAATAAATTTATGAAGCAAATTAAATTGTAAATTAAATTTGTAAATGCTATATTAAATTTCTCATTGAATTCCGATTCATAAATGCGTTTTAAATCTATACTTGAGAACAACCAGCCGGGGGAAGTTCAGGATATGGACGTTGGGAAGGGAAATCGAATCAGCGGAATGAAGGGACAATAAGAATTCGTAACACATCTAACGACATTCTACATCTCTCGTGTTTTGGTTGTAAATACTTATTTATAAGAAAATATGTTCGAATCTTTCCTTTCCTACGATGACCACATTAACTACTGTCACATGGTATGGTACATTGTTATTCTTTTTTATTGTTTCTCCATTTCAGTTTAAAAATAAGTTAATAATTTAACGAATGAGATAGAAAAATGAATTGATAAAGTTTGGAAGAATATTAGTGCTGACTAGCTGTGAAAGTTTTGACAAACGCAAAGTTACACTGGAATAGTTACAACTTAGAAAAATGAATGACTTAATTGATTGAACCGGTGTGTGATTTTGCGTTGGAAACGATTGATTATATTAAACAATGTATCTATGTTTTGTTCTCCATTTTCCAATAAAATAAAAGTGTTAAAATGACAAGTTAGCATTTTGTAGATTTAGTAATTTAGTATTTCCTTGCACATACATCATAATTAAATAGTTCATAATCATAATTATACATAGTTAATTACATAACGGCACAAGAACAAGTAAGCCGAATGATCCGGCTCAGAAATTGTATAAATGAAATTTTACCACTACCACAACAATCATAATTAGATTAGAACGTCTCGAGAAAAGTTTTAAATGTAAAAAAACGGAGACTTAAAAATTCGAAAGACAATTATTTAATTTTTAATTACAGAACTAAATTGTGTACATTGATTTTGTAACTCCGCCCCAGTGCGTGTGCGCTCACGGCCTTCAGTTTTAATTCCGCCCCCCTCCTCCCTTCAGAATGAGTTTATCCCTCAACAGCTCAACGCAGCCGGGACTGAACTGAAATAAAAAAACAAAAAAAGACAAAAATATTGGTCACATCAATCAAGTGGCCGCCACAACAATAAAACTTTTATACGTAAACATATTTAGCATGTCATTCATCATTCACAGCGTACCTCCAGTCCCGTACTAGTTAAATGGATCTCTCGCAGGCTCTCCATTCCCAAGAAGGCGAATTGGGCAGCAATGTCCGAAATGATGATGGACACCGTTGAAAAATCCTTCCCCCGCAACACAAGTTTCTTCAGTTCTATATAGGAGGGACAGAGAAGACAACAACAGTAATTTTAATTGAATGTAGTGAATTAAATTCACATGATACTATTATTATAAATCTTACTCGTTAGATTGAGAAGGGATGGCGTCCGCTCCAACTTGTCCAGGTTTACCCTCCCTAAGTCTGGGAACTCTCTTCGGATCCGGTTGCAGTCCACCGTTGAAATGCCAGTAAAAATGGAATCCACATGATCCATCCCGACCCCACAGTCAAAGGAGATGATGAGGGACTGGAGGTTATCAAAATATTTGAAGACTTCCACCGCTATGTCCTTGCCCCAGGAGCAGAGCAAAATGTGAAGTTCCACCACGAACTGGAAGGACACCGCCACGTCCTTGACAAGGGGAGTGGAGAGCCACACGGGAAGGTGGATCACCTTCAAAGCCGGCGGCGACCTCTTCACACTGGAGAGCAACGGGAGCAGATCCTCATTGCTCAGTTCCATAATGTCCAAAGTATGCAATTTTGGGAAGGTTGTAGCAAACTCAGAGCCACTCCTAACGCTGACAGTGACCCCGGACAATTCCAAATAGCTCAATTCCTCCACGCGGGGAAATTCGACCAGGAGTGCTGCGTCGGGATTGGGATCCTCCTCCCAAAGACGTACATGGTTCAGGGTAGAGGACTGGCTCGCAAAGAATTTAGACAAGGCCCCACTACCGCTCAAGGAAGGGATGTCAACGCGGAACCGTTCCAGTTTCAAGCCGACCTCCGCCAGGGCGTCGAATGCTGACTGTCGAATATCTGTGCACATCGACAGTTGTTTAAGGGTCCGTGGAATGCTCCTGGCAATGAGCTGGTCAAGCTGCTCCATAACATTGGCTTGAGAAGGACAACAGCACAAGTTAAATTCCTGGAGTGACTGAGCAGCATGCAAGAGCAGGCGGAGGAACCTCACGATCCCATGGATTTGGCCCGGATGTTGCTCCCTTGGATGGTGGTAGACCTGGTCGAATGCATCGAATTTTAGGGACTTCAACCTCGGCATGCTTAAGTTAAGAATGTCCTCTTCCACCGCCAACAACACCTTTTCAGCGTCCCTAAAGCAAATCTCAATAGCCAGGGATACAGCTTCCGAACCGCAGATGCGAAGAAAATCCCCAAATAACTTGAGATTCAGCGGACCATTGAAGAAAGAGAGAGTGAATGTGTACTTCTGAACCGGGACCATTTCGCTGGACTCCATCGTGCTCACAAATTGGGAGAGGGGCTTCCTCCCCTGAAACCCGATCCCGATCCGGTTGCCGTCATCAAAGGTTGCGGTGGAGCGTTCCCTCCGTCGGTACATACGGGTAACTGAATTCTTCCATGTCTTGCAGACCAGGCGACAATTTTGGACATCCGTCGAGGTCCCCGGTTGGGCGACAAGGTGCTTGAACACGACGTCCAGAACCTAATGAAGAGAGGAAATCAAGCAGAAACAAACGTAGCTGTTATTATACTAATTATATGTACTTCACTAATTTAATTAAACTGCTTTATAAACTACTGACATGAGGGTGTCATGAATTATTGATTATAATGATTATCTTACATCTTCTTTGAATAAGCAAGGATGGGCCTCTTCCCCTTCAGCGGGATCTTCTGATGACCCCTTCCCTGGCTTCCTGTCCTCATCACCAGCAGCAGCATTCCAGGCTTCCTTCAGACTCTCCTCCCCCTTCCCCTTCTCCTGTCGACGGGCTGGTTTCCTTGCTCCTCCATAATATGGTGTGGGCAACGGACGACCTAGCAACCTTCGTGACCTTCTTATTCCCCCCGGTGGTAGTTGGTGGACCTTCAAGACCCCCTTCTTCTTCGATTCCTCCTTGCTCTCCTTGACCTTACCCATCTCCCCACTTCAAACTCTTCCGAATGACAAAAACAACTTAATAAAAATGCACAGGTGACAGGGATGTTAAGTATATAAACAAAAAGACAAATGGACAAAATAAAAATAAAAATTCACCGGTTGCTCCTTCCACCTTCAGCAAATTACAAACCAACCAGTCTAAACAACCAGCTGCCACTGTGAGTATAAATACTAGTAGTTGGATTTGGGATTGAATGACTTGCGCGCTCAGCTGTTGTTGGGGCATTGTGAAACGTGTAATTGATTTTTGGCTTTGTTCACTAGTTGGCGTCTCCTGTCGTGTTTCATAAAAATAAGCTTACGCTTAGCTCAACAGTTTTCAGATGACTATGATGAGATGATCATTGATCATGAACGGAGAACGTAATTAATATTTAATTATTGAGTTGGAAAACGATACACATAAATATATAGGTAGGTAGATACTTACGGTTCCAGTCTATGACTGTTCTTAAGTAAACTGGCAAAAAGTGAATATGATGCGTTCAGTCGTTAGTCCGTATCCGTGTGGAGAGAGATTAGACTGAAGGTCAGGTCAGACTTCAGATTAAATTTTATACTTTTCCCTTTACATTACTGGCCTCTCCAATCAATCTTGCACCATTGAGGACCTCTAACGTTGATTCCCCTCTAGTTACAGCTTTGTAAAATTGCAGATAATTCTATGCAATCGGCCCACTCCCAAATTTCAATTTCACTTATCCAACGACATGGACAGAGTATACATATGAATTGGAAGAAAATGAATTCATGCAAATTGTAATGATTTGGCCACCATATAAGGTCATTCAACAGTCTGTGATTAAATGCAATTTTAAAATTTACTCATCGACCGATTTATTTTTAAAATATGACTACTTCGTAATTCATTGTTTAGCATGTCCATATCGTCCAAATTCCCATCTGCTTAATAAACAGCCTGGACGGTAAAGAGAGTATCCCCGTACCAATTGCCGCCCTCTTGGTAAAGCCATCTCCGCCCATGCTGGTTATCCGCCTGGATGTAATGCTTCCCCTCATAGGTCCCTTCAGTATAAGTGACCCCCGCTTCCGGCACCCTCTTCATTACAATGCGGTAATAGCTCTCCTTATCTTGAATGACCCTCACAGGTTTCAAAAGCAAATGGACATTGTTATATGAATCCATCACTTCCCCCATGGTGACTGGGTAAGTCCGATCCGGGTCTGGTTCGGAGTAGGGGGTCCAGATGGAGAAGAATTTTCCGCGAAGGCTTTTACTTGTCAAGGAGTACCATTCCTGACCATCATCCTCCTCACCTTCGGGTATGTCTTGCCGGACGAACTCCCACGTGGCGTCCAGGCGCCGTTCACCACCTGGCTGGTACTCGGGGCTTCCCTGGACTTCCACCAAGACGGAGAGATTGTTGTGGCCGTAGTTGTTATGTCCTTTTTCGGGGGTCTCTTTCCAGATTAGGGTTGACCCGGAGAATGACTTCAAGCCAAGTCGGTATGGGGCGTTGACATACAGGGCAGTGCCTGGGATCCTGTTAAGGAATTTATTATAAATTATGGAATAAAAATAACTTGACCTTGGCCCATGCTTGGCTTTGGGATAAGTTACCTTTGGGCGACAATGATATGGGCTAGGAGGGGGAGAGCTCCCAAATAGAGTGAGATTAATT
>JAQIXQ010001892.1:0-12405 GCA_034700485.1 Pseudosinella alba | reverse complement strand
TAGGTGGATGAACCTCCTGAAAAATGTTTCTCGTCGGAGGATTGAAAATAGGAATCAAAGTGATTTGGAATTTCTACGACCAGAGCCAAGGCCTGTGGGTGCCTCTCTTAAAGGGAATGTACTGGTTATATTTACAGTGTATGTAATAGGCATTATTCTCGTGGTCTGCGGTTTTATATTTGAATGGCAAGTTGACTCTGTGAGGTTTGCATATTGGTGGTGGGGAAAGAGCGATTTATGTCACATTATTTGGCTCCGATGCAAGGTTACGGGCTTCTCCAGGGTAACATGTCATCGGAGGTCAGCAGCTAATTTAACAGGGTTTTTTAAAAGTAAGCATGACGTTCATACAAGTGAAGGTGTTGAGGCGTCGAGGTTTCTCAGACGCTTAAAGTATCGGTTGAACGGATTCCACATGTCTGCTTGTTGTATGACTAGCTTCAGGCTACGGGGCATTGATTATAACAAGAGAGTTTAATTCAGTTTTGCACAGTAAATTATGCTGCATTGTTAACTATATTTTATTTTATATGTATATTTTCAAAAATTAGAAGCAACGAAAAACATTAAATGCATGTTGCCTTAAAAATGATACTTTATGGAGATCTCGCATCACTGCAATCCTTTCCCAAGAATTCATATGCTGATTTTGCTGGACAGGAACCGTTGTTGATAGGGTAGGTTGTTTTGAAAAATTATGCTCGTCTCTCTGGGGACTGCCATCCCATCAAAGAACAGGAATTATTTAATTATGATTAATTCATCGCAATATGACGCACAACAGCAGTAATAGCACAATGACTTTTATACATTATTATGTTGCGATTATGTATTATGTATGTGAATTAATGTCACGAATACTTGAATGACGAGCAAGAGCTGGAATTCTTCCAATGTGGGTCCAGGGTTTTGACAAACGCGTCCGTTAGTGAAGGATTCTTAAAAATGCCCATAAGGCATATTGCTTTTAAATGTGATTTACAGGTATGAAATTAACTCATTTCAATCTAAAATTTAAAATAATGATTTTATTAATGTTAATATCCGAAATTGTCTATATGGATAATAATAGATTTTACTTAATGATGCCAATTTTACTAAACAAAACCCACTTTTAGATTTCCGGCTTTGGAGTTTGGGGATGCAGCGACGAATGCACTTATGCAGAATTTGATTCTCTTATCTGTTACCTGAAAGCTTTGCTGTGATATCTCAATTGGTACTTAATAGTAAAAATACTTTAAAGTTTAGATTAGACTTGTGTCTAGTCGTGTGTATGCAATGCATTTAATTACATTACAATAAGGACAAAGATAATGTAGGAATTCTATAAGGATTATACTTATAAGCAAAAGAGAACATCCGATAAATTATGAATAAAGCAAAATGACTGGTTTTCATAAATGAGTTCGGTTTTACCATTCATCATTCAGTTATTAGCTCTCCGAGCAAAGCATTTTATTTTCAGTATATTTCGTTTGATGTAAGTATGAATGTGAACCATTTGCGACAACCACAATCAGTCATATCATGCGTTTATGCATATATGTTATAAGTATATTGACGTAAAGAAATGCGATTGCAGATAAATATTTATTTTCTTAGTTCAATAATTTATGTAAGTGAAAAACGCCAAAACTCTTTTGTTTTGTTGTGGATAAGTTAATTTTACTATAAAATCGTTAGTAATTTTAATAAGTATTGTATGGCGGGACACATTTGAAGATTGTCACTGTCAGCGTCAGGATTATGCTCCTTCATAATTTACAGTTGTCTAATTTCCTTAAACTGTTAGCTGATATCATCATGGTATTTGAAAAATTATTTTATTTACAAATTTATATTACCTAGTTTGTTTATCATTTGCACATATTTATCTATAACAAACAACTTTCTGAATAACTATATTTTTTGACAGTGGGCTTTAAAATTAAAGCCCTGACTACTGACAGAAAAAAAATATTGTAGCTCAACTTCAAATAGTTGTGGAGTACAATGTTGTATTTTTAAAAATTAAGGGAAAATGAATAAAATTGAAAGAATGTCTAGCATATCTGTATACACAAGTTAAACCTAATGCGACGAAGATGACGCTTTTGAAACTCCACAGTATGTATATCCGCCTCGATCTTGTTTCCATATTCACTTAAACAGGTTCAAGCGTCCAGGATTGCATTATTTTGCATGTACCTTCAAGTGCCTGAGCAGGGACGTCCTCCATAAAAATGTTTTATCACACATGACACAAGGAAATTTTCGATCTCGAATATGGATGTTTAAATGTTGTCGCAATTTCTGGTATCCATGAAAACTCTTGTTGCAATGGTCACATTTGACGTGTCGAATTTTATCCTTGGAATGTTTCAGCCGCTGGTGAGTGCTGAATGACGAGATGCTTTTATATGAACGTCCACAAATCTCGCACTTATACGGTCTCTCACATAGGTGCGACCCTAAATGTCTCTGGAGTGCAATTTGATCGTAAAACTTTCTATAGCATAATTCGCACTGCAGACGGCGTTCACGATTTGACTGGTGCGTTCGTAGATGTAGAGTAAGGTTACGTTTGCTACTTAACATCTTTGTACAAATACTACAAAAATATGGCAACTCATTCAAATGTCTGCGGACGTGGCCCTCCAGGCCGGAGTTACTAATACATTGCTTGTTGCAGAAGATGCACTTGAGTGCAATAGAGTGCTTGTGTCTAATATGAGTTCCTAAAGTGGTCTTTGATTTGAAAGTGTCTGAACAATACCGACAAACTAGCCGTTTGCGTTTTGGATCGTGAATGATCAAATGACGGTTATAACTAAACCTGTGTTTGAAGATCTTGTTACAAATTTTGCATTTTTGTAGTTTCCGATCCGTCTCTACTTGTTCATCCTTTTTTGAAGCGTTTCTTTGAAAATGAGACTTCCTATTGACGCTGAGAGGAGATTTCCGCACTTTATTCGTAGGCACAGCTCTTGTATCTCGCTCCATGTTCAGCTTATCCATTCTCCAATACAAATCAATTGCTGTCACTAATTTTTGATTCACTATCAATTATGTATGTCCAATCAACACTGTCTTCATATGTTATGTAAAATCACTTTATTGAGTTAGGAATCTTGACGTAATAAAATTCCTAAACTTAACGCCAAAGGATCTCCAAATTAAATTATTAACTTTATTAACTCCACTTGTTCCGGTTAAATTATCCAAATTATATACCTAATATGGTATCATTGTAGTTCTATTTAATGTTTGCATGGAAGCTTGGTACACCAGCAAGCTTATGTTAATGCTCTACAAATAGAGGTGAACTAATATAGGTATATACTTCACCAGTTTACACGTCTGCTCTCAAATAACATGTAAAACGATGGATGAGGGAATTATAACGAACTCGGGAAAAAAAACAAGAGAATACTAATATACATATTACATATTATCTCAATAGAATTCCTAAAAAGTATCAGGTATAAGAATAGAGAATTTCCCCCTCTCAAAAGTCAGGTTTGATGCCTAAGCCATTGTATATCGATAAAGCAATGAGGTTCCTACATTCTCGGTTCTAAATGTACTAATAGGCCGAGTTATCATTATCATATCCTTCATAGGTAAGACGAAGGGATATTTACTCTTGCGCATGATTGTCTATAGCTACAGCCCCGGACACGACATTTGCACATGTTTAAAAGCGGGTTGGGCAAATACATAGGTAGAAATATTGCATTAATATCCCTTCCCACAATCCCCTCAAAATGTTCAATAAATATATGGTGGTGAGCATCCAAGCAACATGTCTGTACATTTGTAACTTTGACAAGACCTAAGAGCTTACTTCATATGGCATAAAGTCACGATCAGCACGATTGACAATGCATTTACCGACCAACTCCCACAAGTACATTTTTGTTACCATGTACCATTTTACCTTTACCGCCAACTACCCCTTCAATGAAAATGAAGTAAAACCATATTTTCTATCAACCCGTTTTGTAGATATCGATATAAGTGGATTACAAATGTAATGTTGTAGCCTGAGGAGTTTTTTTTGAAAAGGTTGCCACCAAGAATTATTTGCCGGTAATATAGCATCATGTCTTACTAAATTATATTGACTTGCACGGGAGTGTTTCAATCAATTTAATTTACTGTCATAAGTGAATTCATTATCTTATCCAGTAACTGGAGGAAGTGTACACGGTTGCATCTACAAAATGAAATAAAAATAACATTAAATGATGGTTCATTCATAGAATCGGTACATCTTTAAGGAAATTGGGTGCTGAGTGCCCAACCATTAAGATAATATTTTCGAAATTTAATTTATTTATGAATAGGTAATTTCAAATATATAAAGAAGGAAACGAAAACATCTATCGGTCATAAGCCGTTTTATGGCTTGTTTATTACTGAAGGATTTGAACTTGCGCTTGCCCAACAACACAACCTTCTAGATAAACTTATTTGCACCAGACTGACAATGAGACGTTGGGTCGGCACCGACCTTGACTTTGGGTTGTGAAATGAATGTTGTTGGCCGTAGTGAGTGCGATGATCTGATCCGGTCAGGGAATGATGGGAAGAGCTTTACAATTGTGAAAGGTTTAGAGATGGAGAAACCTTTTTCCAATATAGAGAGCAACCTTGACGTCTCTGTTTCCTTTATGATCATTTAGGGTAGATCCAGTACACGAAGAGTAGCAAAACAAAATCCAAATTCATATTACAATTACATAAATACTAGACATGATCAGTCCTCGTCATCCTCATTATTCCTCATGCCAGTTATTCAGTCAAGCAGTTACTGTTGCGGCAATTGGTAAAGTGGTTGTAAAAAGTAAAAGCAGATCCCTCCAAGTTTTCCATGCATATATTGGGTGCGGAAAATAATATTTAAAAGAAGACCCATCGTCAGTTCCCCATTTTGAAAGTATTTCAAAGTAAAGTGGAAGGAGGAGACGATGAAGCCAAGTGAATTTGCACAAACAAACATGCTCCATAACCATCAGCATCCCCAACTTCCCACTCTGATAATGGACTGATAGGGATTCAGGAATTACATCCGTTGCAAAATCCTTTGGTAAGAAATTATAATTTAAAGAGTAGTTTACATATCCAACTTTGTCAAATGGGATAGAGGTAATCGGTTATCGCGGAAAAGAATTCATATTTTTAAATGTTGCAAATGATCCCCGCAAATCCTTGACTCACTCTTCCCATACTTCTCATTCCGACAACTATCCTGGTGCCGGCTGGTCTGCAGGGCTTGGGCTGAGGCCTCGTTGGCCGCTTGGAGGGCTTGTGCGCCATTAACGGTCGCCCACTATCTACACTATGGAACAGTTATGGGTAACCCAGCGGAGTCTAATCGTTACATTTCACTGGTGGACTTTCTGGCCCATGTGAAACGGGACGAGTTCCAATTGCATACGAGGCCGTTCAAGCACCTTATTCTCCGAAAAGTTAGGTTTGACTTCGTGTCATATGAGAGCATGTGTTCAGAAGATTACAACATTATGGAATGTTATGGAGAATGGAAGGTCCCCAACAACTTTGGAACTTCATGACTGTAATTTCCTTAAAATTAATGACTTTCGTCGAGTGATTTATGGGGACCTTCCAAATTTGAAACAGCTTATCATATCCACTTGTAATGTTGAGGGGGATTATGGTTATGGATATGGAGTGGCTTTGGAGGCAGAGCCCCGAGTTGTGGAATTGCAATATGTCCCACCTCTTTATGGAGAGCGCCCCCATCTCAGATCCCTTTCCGCTATACTGGATGATCATGGAAGGAAGCCTATCATATCTTGGCTCGAGCTACTGTCTCACTTCCCCCAACTGGATGTCTTGAATGTATGCGGTGATAGCATTAAAGTTCGAGGGTTAATGGAACTCTTATTAGCCATTAAAGTTATCAGAAAACAGGCCGGTAGCAACTTGCCACTTCACACGCTTGACGTCCAAGCTGCCATCTCCTTAACACGTTTTGAACATGGGCTAAATGACGACATTCAAAATATATGCAATCTTCTTCAACAACTTCAGCTTTCTCTGAACTCCTTGCACTTGAAAATAAAGTTCATCCGTGAAGGGACTGAAGTGGACATCGGGGAATTTCTATCTGTGAATAAAATGAGTTTACAAAAACTGCAAGTCGATGGTGCCGAGGAACGTGTCATATTCCCTTTGGGCATCCAGTTGGAAAATTTGGCTGAGATGGAGCTAACTGAAGGACTGTGCTCAAACATGTAGTTTCTTAAGCTCACACCCAACCTGAGGGAACTCAGGATAGTGAAGCGGCCAAATACATTTGGTTATTCATATCAAGCAATCGCGCCAATGGTTTCCAATTCACGGAGACGTGCCATGGCTTGTGTGAGACTAGATAACTTAACGGTTCTCAAATTCGACCAGCGATTCCCTATGGGCAATAAGGAAATAATACGCTTGACCCAGTGGATGCCAAACGTGGTAGTACTGAGCATGCACTTGAATGACAAGCAATTTGGGATTGTGTGTGAGCATTGGAGAAATCTAAAAAAATTGGAGAATTTTGGCAAAGAGTTGACTGACAAAGGTGTGACTGGGGTGGGGGCGGCAACCTGGCATCAACTATGTGACGTGGAGCGAACAGGAGTTCCTCAAAATATAATGGCGCTGCTACCGAACATCACGTGGCTTAAAAGTAAGTTTAGATTTAATTAAATGGGTTCAGGATTAATAAAAATGGAATGGAAGCCAATACTCAGTTTTTTCACTTAAAATATTTATTTTTTAGGATTGCAATACTTCCGTTCGGACTCCAGGAATTTGACAAATGCTTCCGTCTACAATGGCTTCATGAAACTGCCAAAATTGAAGCACATTTGCTTTGGCTGTGGCTTACAGGTATAGATGGGCAAATAGTTTTGCCCATATACGAGACCCTCAATATAAACTGATAACAATAATTAAATAATTATAAGCTGGAATTCATTTTGATCCCAGGCATTGGAGTTTGGCGAGGAAGCCAAGCAAGCACTTCTGCAGAAGGGGGTTCGCCTCTCCTCCGCTTCCGAATTCTGTTTGGATTGCACAGAAGAAAAATATAAGATAGCAGTGGGATTGCTGTAAATATATTTGTATGGTCAGTCATTTAAATTGGCTACTTTAAAAATAAATCATATTCTGTTTTCCTGGTAGTTAAAATCGGCCTCGTCGTAATGAATGTGAAACAATTGAAGTATTTTGGGTTTCTGCTAATTTGACTTTGAATGAACTATAACATCCGGTTCGAGCAGAGTATTATTTTGAAATCTTGGTTAAGGTCAAATGAAGAGCGAACCGTTCCGAATCTGAACGATTATGATTTTATGTGGATATCATAGTTTGTATTTTTTTTACGTGGTTGTCAACTCGGCATAATCTCTCAAATAAAGTCTAGTTTCTTAATGTAGAAAATGATTAAGGTTCCGGTTGAAAATAGTTATTAATAGATGAAATGAAGGTCCATCCACTGTGGTTGTGGAGGGCAACTACTATGCCATAAACAATTTTATTATTTGCTATTGTTGTGCAGTGTGAAATTTATCGGTTCGGCTCTGCATATTTTGCTCATATATCGCGGTCCTCTGATCCTCAGTTTTCTTGCTAAGTCTGAAAAATATAATCTAGATATGGATGGGGAAAATGGGATGACCGAAGGAAGTTTACTTGTATAAATGATATACTTGATATAATTGTATAACTTATGGACACTGCTAGTCCACTAGTCCACCCTTGCAAATGGCTCGTGATGTGATGAAATACAAAATATGCAAACAGGTCATCATCGTCCTTCGTCCTTACTTCCAAAACAATATGAAAGTTCTCTAGTGTTGTGAAAAGGTTGGGTAATGAACCCAATCTTTCCCTTGCAAGATAAAATCATCCCATT
This sequence comes from Pseudosinella alba, assembly GCA_034700485.1. Lineage (NCBI taxonomy): Eukaryota > Metazoa > Arthropoda > Collembola > Entomobryomorpha > Entomobryidae > Pseudosinella > Pseudosinella alba. The sequence continues at coordinate 4,493 of JAQIXQ010001892.1, read as the reverse complement.
TCTTGCCTTTGGCTGTTTATCATTGCTTTCAAGGTAGTTTTCAACTCCAAATCAAGAACATTGAGCCAAGATTTGTTATTGAGAAAAGGTAAGAACATAGAAAGGGTTCAGTAGTCTATCCACGACGACGTGCAACTGTTGCAATATCATTCCTCCATCTCAGCAAGTGTCATTTCGTCAAATTATAATTTTTGCAAAAGCCTTACCACTGCAGTTTAGAATATATGTTGTTGGAGTGTCTATCGACTTTTTTCAAGAAATAATTACACAAATTCGGAATTTAACAACAATTTGGTGGCCTAATTTCATAATATTAAAATGGACAAAGGAGGGAATGAAACCAACAAGCGTATTTGTCATCCGGGTAGTAATACTCTTGCAGGCTCCGACAATCAAGTACTCCAGCATCCTCTGGCAAACCCTCTGGTAAGGACAGATCATATCATCTACGCAGTTGACAAAATTGAGCAGAAAGCAAAGTAATCTTATCTAACTTGTCAACTATATAATTTCAGATCCTGGACAATCTCTTCTCTCACTGCTCCTTCCGAACCCTGGCATGGTGTCGCCTTGTTTGCAGGGATTGGCTTCAGGCTTCCACTTCAGCATGGAGAGCTTGTGCCAGCCTAACCGTCGCAAAATTGGGTAGAGGGTGTAGGTATGTGGGCAACCCAAAGGCAACCAATCGCTACATTACACTCCCAGATTTCATGCAACAAGCGAACGACAACAAGTTCCAATGGAAAACAAAGCCGTTCAGAAGCCTCATCTTTCAAAACATTGCGTTCGGATTGGAGATACAGATCGTAGCTGGAACGCAGCAACGTCCCCTGCATGGACTCTTGGATTTGCTTGGGGACACTCTGACAAGCATGGAGCTCCACAATTGTAAGGAGTGGACAGTTAAGGAAATGTGGCAGTTCATTTTTGGCGATCACTTGCCAAATTTACGGAGCCTTCGGCTGCTGAACCCAGCAATAAGGGAGTATGATGTCGAGCTCGCAGGAGAAATCTCACATGGCCAACCAACTTATTACAAACGAGAGCAGCTCAAATCCCTCTCTATTGAACTGACCAAATCAACAAGCTATTTCCCTTTACTGTGGCTTGAGTTACTATCACATTGTCCTGCACTGGACTCATTTAAATATGTACGTGCTAAAATTAATAGTTCAGATTTCTATCTCCTACTAAACGCCATTCAATTTGCAAGACAATATGGGGACCACTGGCTGCCACTGCAAACCTTTAACATCCAAGGCGTCCTCCATTTGGAGTTTCCTAATTATGAGCATGGAGCGGAAATTAATCAAATACGTGAGCTTCTTCGCGAGCTTAAGCTTTCTCTATCGTGTTTAAATTTGACAATGGATGGGGATACGGGCGGGGGCCAGAATGTACTTGATGAACTTCTCAATTTAAATAGAATAACTCTACAAGAGATTAAAATTGTGTCCTCATTTCCCCCTTTACCACCAGCTAAATTCAAACCACATCTTGGTTTAGAATTTGCAAACTTGGCGGAAATAGAGTTATCCGATGGACTGTGCCCAACAATGGGCTTTCTGAAGGTCACTCCACACCTGAGGAAACTCAAGATTTTGAATACGTTAAACCATTGGGTCGATGATGAATCAGGCATTGTTTCGAATTCAACGAAGGATGCGATGGCTCATGTGAGGCTGGTAAAATTAACGTTGCTTAAATTAGAACTGATGGTGAGTAAGGAGGACATTCGGCGTTTGATCAGGTGGATGCCCAACGTGGATATATTGGGCATATATTTGGATGATAGCCAGTTTAGTACTGTTTGTAAGCATTGGGGGAATCTTAAGAAGTTGGAGGCTTTTGGTAAAACGCTAACCGACAGGGGCGTGACAGGGGAAGGAGGTTGGACGAGTCTCCAGGAGACGAATGAAGGTACAGGAGGAAGCTCTTCAGATATAATTTTGCCAAACATTACATTTCTAAAAGGTAAAAAAATCACAGTAAATATACACGTCTAGCTATATTGTCTAGCTTTGTTTGCATGGAAAATTTCATACAGTATTTTTTAATGTAATTTGTTTTTCAGAGTTGCAATGCTTCCATTCCGGCTCCAGATACTTGACCGATGCATCAGTGTACAATGGATTTTTGAAGCTGCCAAAACTTCGGCACATTAACTTTGACTCTGACCTAAGGGTATGCATGCTTGGCTTAACTCATAATTATTATAAATGTTTAGATCTGCAAGTTGCAAGAAAATTACTCGGCATAATTTAATTATTATTCATATTTTGATATTTCAGTCTCTGGAATTTGGGGGTGTAGCAAGGAATGCTCTCACGAGAAATGGTGTCCGCTTATCTGCCATGTCAGAATCATGCAAGAGTTGTGTAAACGAAAAATTGTAATTAATAGCTCTTGCGATTACCATCATTTGTTATTATAATCAATCAGCAATCAGTAATATTTTTTGGTTAAGATGAAAATAAAATATACTTTCATATTATAATATGAGATGCAAAACAAAATTACGTTGGGTATTTATAGATTTATATTCTTTCCATTGCATACTTTGATGAATAGATACATTTTATGTCAGAATGGCTATAAATTTCAACTGGAGTTTCAACTCAATGTCAACTGGATCCAATTGAACGCTAGGCCCTTATATATGGCGTGTTAGTGATGATATGACGTTTCACGTTAGCTATTTAACTTGCGCACCCTGTTTAAGATAGCTTTTCTCCAGTAAAGCAACACTTCCACAAGTAAAGACAGAGAAACGACAGAAATGGCTGCTACCCAGTACATCATAATTTCATAATACACCTGGGCAGAAATTAAGGAAAATTTGTCTTTCAATCCCTCCGCTTTGTGTGAGCAGTCTCCCAAGCAATACAAGAACATGTTGCTAAGAAGCGACTGCTGCAGGGACAGTAACTTCCGACTATCATTGTCAAACTTTTGCAAATGAACACTACGAGACAAGGCAAGCGCTCCAAGTAACTTTCTTATCCTTATTTGATACTCTCGCCATCGTTCAAACAGTCCGAACTCAACGACTTGGGCTAGTCCACGAACAAGCATGGGATATAAGTAATTTCCCCGCACGACAAAGAAGGTGGTGTAGCCCAAGATGGGAATTGAGAATTCCTTGGATACCCAGAGTGAGCTGAACTCTTTGAAACACATTGAATTGTGTCGGGAAAATTCATCAGGGTCAATTAGTGAATACTACTTGGGAAGCAGTATCATTTCTGTCTTATTTATTATTTCGGTGTCCTCATCACTGACAACATGCACAGTGAAGTTGGTATCGGAGAACCAATGAACGGAATTTTTTAATTTTCTAAATCGTTCCATTTGCTTCACTGCCCCGGCTCCCAGTATTCCATGGGAGGACGACACTGTGCAGGCAGGATACACTTTTCCCAATGGTCATGTCCGCACCACAATGCTGGTTTGTTCCAATAAATAAATTGCTTTCCTGTAAGGAGTCAAACGTTCTGGGAATCTCTGGCTCCACCTGATGCGACAAATTAGAAAACATTTCACCCTGGTAAAATTGGGATAGTATGAACACCAACGTGTTCCACAGAAACCATATGCAAATTAGTGTCACATTATTAACGCTCATGATAATCGGGTTGATTGATGGTTGATTCAGAAGGTATCTGCTAAACGAGAACCAAATTCCTCGGTAAAGCCACAAAATAGTTCCAAGCGTACTGCCACTAGAATTACCATTCTGAAAGTGCTTAAATGTGAAAATAGCAGACACTGACAAACTGGTCATGACGGCCATAATAGTAATGGGCCGTGAAAAAGGTGTCTGCATGCCTTCCACCGTAGCTTCAATTAGCCGTTGGCTTGTATCTCGAACGACGGTTATGAAAGAATATTTAGAATTCTTGGTTCCAAACGGGACCCAATAATTTTTCGCACCAGCCATTGCAGTTGTTTCAGCAGCACCAATTATGTTGAAGATAATTGTGGATTGATTAAACTTTCCTGGGGGATTGTAATATGTTATGTTAAGTTTATGTGCTACGGTGTGAAGACTGCATAAATGTTCAGTTATGAACCTATTTGGTTTATGCAAATATAATCTGCACTCTTGATTTGGATTCGGGTTTAGTTTTGCTATGTCGGGGTGAGTGCTAACGTGGGCTCTATTTGAATCCTGATGAAGACGGTTCCAAGCTTTCCTGGTTTCGACTATGATGTCTTCTCCTTCAAGGAGCAGTTCCACATTTACCAATTCAGCTTCTCTTGTCGGAGAATTTAATCCACAGAAAAACGCCAGCCCGAAATCTTGAACGTAAATGAAGACCAAACCTGGAGCAACAAAGTCAATCAGATTGCTTGGAGATAGCACCATTTTCAGTTGCATTCCATGCGTGGGAGAGAAGCCGTATAAATTCGGGTTGAACTTGCTCCAGTTTTGTCTCCTTTGTTGATAGCAAGTTGAAATTGGAGATTGGGACTATATGATCAACGCATGT
>JAQIXQ010001891.1:0-12410 GCA_034700485.1 Pseudosinella alba | reverse complement strand
AAAAACGACAAAACTTCACTCCCGCAATTTAACAATGACATAAAAACGCAAAAACTTCACTCGCGCTATTTAACAATGACATAAAAACGCAAAAACTTCACTCGCGCTATTTAACAACCCCCCAAAAATGCCAAAAATACAATCGCGCTATTTAACAATGACAAAAAAACGCAAAAACTGCACTCGCGCTATCTAACAATGACATAAAATGCCAAAACTTCACTCGCGCAATTTAGCAATGATACAAAAACGACAAAACTTCACTCCCGCAATTTAACAATGACATAAAAACGCAAAAACTTCACTCGCGCTATTTAACAATCCCCCAAAAATGCCAAAAATACAATCGCGCTATTTAACAATGACATAAAAACGCAAAAACTGCACTCGCGCTATCAAACAATGACATAAAATGCCAAAACTTCACTCGCGCAATTTAAAAATGACCCATAAATGCCGGAAATGCAATCGCGCTATTTAACAATGACCCAAAAATGCCGGAAATGCAATCGCGCTATTTAACAATGACCCATAAATGCCGGAAATGCAATCGCGCTATTTAACAATGACATAAAAATGTCAGTAATGCAATAGCGCATTTTAACAATGACCCATGAAATGGTATAATGATACTTCTCTGCAATTTTGCATTTTCAGGGCACCACACAATAGCTTTCTTGTACTATGACCAGTCCATCACCTCGAAAGGTTAACAAATGGTATTTGTTTTCGCGCTTAAATATCATACTTGACATCAGTTATTTAGTTTTTAATTGTTTCAGGTAACTCTTGACTTTTGTCCATCACTGGCACCTACTTGTCTGACTTTATCAATCAGTGCTAATTAATTTTGTTTTCCCACATAAAGCCAAGCCGAAGGATAGCCTGGAGCTTCCAAATGTTTCATGTCACCCCACAGCTCATAGCGGCTTAAGCAAAGCACAATGGAAACAGTCGATTCAAATGGCTGAGAAGGAGACATGGTGCAGCTGATGTTCTTATTGTGGATTGGTTTACCTATTTGACTATCAATTGACTGATATTGAGACTTTCATTACATGTGACCGCCTTACATTTAAAAGCTCATTTATTTCTGCTTGTAATGTTCATCGAGTTTTAGATTAATTGAAATTAAAATTATTTCTCATATGATTCAATAAATCTGGTTAGCTTTGGCATTACGAAGGATAGTGCTAATTACAAGTACCTGGATCATCACCTGATAAAGGTAATTAAATCATAATTAAATAATTTAAAATAGTGTGGCCATCAATCTGTTCTACTTAAAGTATGCATAACTGTTACCTGGTGAGATAAGTAATCTGCGGTTAAAAATGGAATCGCCACTCAATAGTTAAGTCAGTGGTAATTATATTCAATAATATAAAAATGGCTAAAGTGATTGGTTTTGTTTTTTTTTGTTTTTGCAGGAGGCTGTATACCGTCATCCCGGATAGGACGTGTCTTCCTTCAAAGTCGTCATTCGAGGATTTAATATCTGGACCTACCCGGAGCACAATTAATTGATAAGGATGGAACCGATGGACGTTGATGATCCGAGACCTCCTGGACAAATGGGTGGTGCCCAAGTGCGTCAGCTTGTTCCAGATGTCAATGCTCCGAACCAGGCCGTTCCAGGGAATGTACTAAGAAGGATGGGGCATCAGGAAATGGTTCCTCCTGGCCCAGATTTTGTTCGGAATCCTTTTTACCGACCGCCCCGTGTTCCCGGTCCCGCTCAGCAGCTACCAGTGGGCCACCAAGAAGCAGCTATGAACCCAGGCAGAGTTCGTGGATCACGTCAACTAGCAAATCCGCCTCCGCTTGGACCGATTCACCAAGGCCAAAGAAATGTTCCAGCACCTGTTGCTCCTCCACCCGCCGCCCCACAGCAAGGGCAGCTTCCAGCTGTACCACATCTGGGCCAGGGTAATGTTCCAGTACCCGTTGGTCCACCAGCCCCCGCACCGCCACCACCACAAGGACTGTTGGCAGCTGCAATGAATCAAGTCCAACCTGCGGCTGCAGCCCCGCGTCAACTGGGGAATCAACTCGCACCCGGCTTGGATCATTACCTTGTGAATGCACCGCCACTAGTTACTCCGAATCTTGAACCACAGTTTTTTCCCTTCATTCCATTGCCACCAGTTAATCGGGCGCGGTATCCGGAACCTGATCACACTGTGATCCTGAATCGAAGACGATATGTTCACCAGCGCCTTCAAAATCGAAAATCGTCATCACAGCTGCAGGAAAGAATCCTCATGATTGCAATTGACGTTAATGTCCCGGGAAATGGGTTCAAGAACAGGTACGATAATGCAGTGGCTTCGCAGTCCAAAATGTATTACACGGTCACTTATGAGGGCTCAGAATTCTGGTGGGACTTCCAAACGGACCCGAGAATCTTTGACGGTTTTGACGTGTTCCAAATGGTGATAAGGATGAAGATTACTGGTGTGGACCATCGTGATTGGTTGGCTGCATTTTCAGTGAGGATATATTGGATGAAATTTAGTTTTTGCAAATCCAAATATGATAATTAATTTGAAACATTTAATTGAATGGTTCATTTTTATTTTAGGTCTACCAGATCCTGCGGACCCATCTCAAGTTGGACACGGCACCCACTGGCCCAAACATTGAATTCATTTTCCCTCTTGATATGTCACATTTGGTCACTGCAACCATCCATAAGCGATGGGAGACCGTTGTACCACTGTTGGACCAAATTCACGGCTGGCTTCAACGAGGGGGATTTTTTTGTAATGGCCCATGTCCTTTGGATTGTGAATTCAGGGGTGAACTATTTCACTACAGCCTGGAGGGGATGGAACCACTTGATAGACCAGGACTTGCATTCAGACGCCCGTTATCCTCATTTAGTGTGTAAGTTTACAGAATCAGTAGTAAATGATACTGGATTCATTGATGTCAATTAATACCATGGTTTAATGTTACAATTTTGTTTCAGTTGGGCCATGGACCACAACAACCACTTGCTAGATCATCATACATTTGCCTCACTTTTCCATCCGCGATCGTATGTGCTTGGAACAAGGACAGTGCATGAGGTTCTGAGGGATGTCTTTGGTCAAGTCACGATTGACATTGAGCAAATATCAGGATGGACCACTTATGTTATCCTGGTTGTTATTTACACCGAGAGACCTACTGCTGAGAATTTATTCCGTCTCTGGGCAATCGATGGACCACAGTTCTACTACTACGTTGGCTGCACAAAGGAACTTGATTTTCGCCACTCCCACCTCAGACAAGGAACGGACTCTCCCGTCTCCAGGATCCTCTTCAATCACCAGCCTAATGAGATTGCTGTTCCATTCCTTGCATTCTCACAGAGATTTGATCACTTCCGGGATGCATCTCATTTAGAAGCTGCCTTAATTGTAAGTGGCTTTGAAAGCTTTTTTTTTCATTTGACTAATTCTTAATTAGTGCCACATCATCTAATTTTCATTTTTATTATTTCAGGAAATGCAAAAGGTTGATGAGCAAATGCTATTGACGGAGGACTTGGCAATTAGATACGGTCGCTTGAACGACAACTCAGAACCTGCTGCCCTTTACAGCGTTTCTGATGAGATGATCCAGTCCATGGAAACCTTTGTAGTGCAACAGACTCCTTTTAATAGGTTCGAGGGTGATATGAGGCCACTTATTCTGAACCATGGAGACATTACAGGTCATTATCCTGTTGGTGTGGAACTAGACATGCCTTAATGAGCCTATTGTTTTTCACTATTATGTAACACTATAAATTCCCAATATGTGTGTAGGTAACAATTTTTTATATTATACTCAAGTATGTTATGCATTTTTGTCACATTCGATTAAAAATGTTGTTTCCTAAATTTAGCAAACATAATCTATTTCATGTAAACAAATTGAGTCAAAATTAACTATTTAAATTTTTATTGGGCAATGGCAAATTACTAGTTTGATCAATATCTTATCTACATACTCTAAGCTATAGCCAACAATAATTCGATTCATAAGACGACATATTTTATGATTGCAATCACCTTTTAAAATGCCGATATTGTTACAGGTTACTTTTCAGTCAGGGTAATTGCGTAGTTATTATTCTTGTCCAACCAATACATGATGCATATTATAGCAATATTACATTAATTAATAAGAGCTCGAAGAGATAAATCATAATAACATGATGATTCATTCTAATCAGGTTATAAGAAAAAGACAGGGCATTGTGAAACAAAATATCATTGCTGTCATAGCAAACTGATACTGGAGCTTATTCAGAGGTTAATATTAGATTAAAAAAGTAACATTAGTTTTGGCGAGTCTTGTTTTTAGAACGCTTTAACTTTGCCGGTGGTTCCTTACGGCCAGACCTAATCTTAGGATTTGTAATGAGTGAGTTAACCACGTAATCCGGGTCGCTGTCATTTCCTGAGCCATCAACATCATCAATAGGGGAAGTTTTGGATTTCTTCTTTGCTGCCACTTTTATAGTGCATTTCCGCTTAGGATTTCTTCTAGCTGTTACATCCTGGGAGTTTGGATTCCTGCCCTTGCTAGTGGAAGGGGTCTCCTTTACAGGGTCTGCTTCTGAAGTTGATGGACCAATGATACTTTTCACTCTCGAGTCACATCTTGCTATTCTGACCCTGCATTGCTTCACCATTGCTCGGTTGTTGTAATTTTGCAGGTTGTTTCTGTAGTGGATCACGGTAGCAGAGTTCTCCATGTATGGGTGTAGACGAGTCAGCTCAGCAATGTACGTGGCGTAGTGACTATACTCCAGGTGAGACAGATATTCATATTCATTATGAAATATCAATTTACACTCTCGACACTTGTCGTAATTGTTGGCGGTGAGTAAGGCTGGACCAGTGGGTTGCTTCAAATTGTTCCAATAGTCTGGATCCAAATTATCACGGATGTGAAGAAATGCCTTATCCAGATCCCTCGTTGAGAAGTCACACGCCAGGCACTTCGTGACCACCGGGATTGCTGTTGACAAATCAAAACTTACATATAGAATCATGTATGCATAAATAGTTCAAAATTAGATTTTCTATTGTTCTTCTCGTTACCTTCAGTTTCTTCTGTTTTGGTCAATGAGAATACCTGCGGCTGAATCAGTGCTCGTGACGGTGAGACAAAGTTGCAGCAAGTGCACCAGCGACGAACTGAAATCAATTAAAGATTAATTTTTATTTGCTTGTGGTAGTTTAATTAAGTTGCAACTTTAAATAAAAAATAAAATTCATTACCAATATGCGGGTTCTTCAAGCAAGATTTTTTATTGAAGTTGGGATGGTACAATTTTCTGTGAATCATGAGAGCAAAGGAGCATGGAAGCAAAAGGTGACATTTGCCACATTTCTTGGTGTGCTGGCTCTGATCCAAACCGGTTTGCGAGGGACCTGCGGAAACATTAATTAAATTAAAATAATAAGAACTAAAATATTACTTGACGATGGTTACATAGTGAATTCTATTAATTTGATTGTAATTGATTGTACCTTTAATTTTGTATCGATTATGGTGATTCTTATCGACATGGATCAGTAGCTCCCTCCTTGTCTGAAATTTTTTGGGACAAAGATTGCAGGTGAACCGCCACTCTCTCTTCAGGTCACTCGTGTCGCTTGCGTATGCGCCAACCACCTCAAAGACATGATTCTTAGTGTTTTTAAAACGAATGTTTTTCACATCGCACTGGTCCAGTCTCAAATGCCCCACCAACTGCTGTAAGGAGATTAATAGAGTTCCACAAATCCAGCACTGATAGCTATCCCCAGACTGAATATGATCCATGATATGAAGAGTCATTTCAGCATCAGTGTACTTGACAAGGTTGCATCCAGCCCTGTCGCATTTTCGTTTTCCCAAGTCATTTGCTCTCAATTTGCCAGTACATTGTCTGATATGTCGAGTAAGGTTGCATAGGCGATGGAATAATTTGTGACATAGCTTGCATTCATGGAACTGGACCACACCGTCATGCTCCGCTCGGTGCAGGAGCCATGCCTTCATTCCTTGTACTGTTATGGGACAGTCCTCAACGTCACATTTCATTAGCTGATGCTTCCTGTTTGGTTTGATGGGGCACACTAGCTTTTCGTATCTGGGGCCGTGCGTCTGACGATGGCGACGGAGATGATCCAGGTTCCGAAATGTCTCGTTACAGTTGTCGATATTACATGTCAGCATCCCTTGAATAAACGCATTGTCCTCCTTGTGATCCTCCATGATGTGAAGCATAACCATTTCCCGTGACCCAATCATGGTGTTACAAAAGTTGCATGCTTTTTCCATTTCCAGTATAGTGCTGTGTTCCATTGTCGCGTGTTTCTTCTTTTCCTCCTTATTAGTGAAGATCTGTTGACATCCTGGGAACTGGCACATTAACGCAGACACCTTCTTTCGGGATGAGGAGAAATGGAATCGGATCATATGGCTCATTAACACACATGGGTCGTTATTTAATTTCAAGCACACTGGACATCTATTTGGCCGGGGATCTTCCTTTTCATGAGTCGTGGACATGTGCCTCTTGTAACTCTTAACATTTGGGGATATCTCACCGCATCCAGTATGAGGGCACTTAAAAAGTAGTTCAGGCAATCGATGATCGATTGTTTCATGGACCAATCGTGTCTTGTCGGTCAAGAATGGCCTCTTGCAGGTGGTGCATAAAAATGTCCCTTTCTTCTTTCCAAAGGAATGCGAAATCGCGTGCTTTCTGTACTGACGGTAAGTTTTAAAATGTTCATGGCACCAACTTTTTTTGCAGCCAAAATACATCTTGAGAACATGCGGCTGGTCGGCGTGCATCTGTTCAACGTGCCTGTGCAAGCATTGCCTGATAACTTTTGATGGACATCCACGACATTTGACCTTATCATTATAATGGGAAAGGCGATGATGACGCAATTCTGTTAGTGATCCATGTTCTTTCTTGCATATTTGACACGTTAGCAGTTTCTTGACAGCATCAGTTTCAGAGGGATGTGATGTCTGGTAGTGACTCATGAGTCGTGCCGTGATCGTAAAGGACTGATCACAAATGGAACATTTTTTATTTTGAAGCAAGTCATTTCCATGTTGACGTCTCCTATGTTCCAATAACTGTTGCATTGTCGTTGTGAACTCCTTGCAGTTTTCGATGCCACACGTGAAATACCATTTCAGAACTTCTTGATCGTCTTTGTGAAATGCGTAGATGTGTCTGTAGATACTGAACTTGACAACTGTCCCACATCGAATACAAGTGTTTGGGTGCCCTTTCAAACTATCGTGTTGTGATTTAAAATGGGCCATCAGGTCTTCGCCTTGGTGGTCACACAAAGGGCACTTTTTCTGTTTTAGTTTCCTACTGGAAGTCTTATGCTGTGCCATCAGATGTGTTCCAAAACTAGTGCGGTGGGTGAATTGCTTTGCACAAATTGGACACAAAAGATGGGGCATTGTTTGGCCGGGGTGACTTCCATTCACATGCTTCTCGAACGCGTTGATATTTCCGAATCCCTTTGAACATGATGGAACAGGACATATGTACTTGGAGCATTTCTGCTGACCTCCAGCGGGGTGAATCTTTTCCATGTGGGATTTCAAAGATGATTTGATTTTGTAAGCCATCGGACAAAGTTGACATTGGAAAGGTCTCTCATCAAGGTCGGAATGGTACCGCATGTCGTGTTCTTTGAACTCAGTTATACTTGTTGCTCCAACTGCATGCTCACATCCTTCCTCCTCGCATTTGAAAACCTCCTGGAGAAATACCGAATCCTCAGAATGGCATCTGGAAAAGTGGTTCAGTACATCATTCAATGTCGCGTACGGAGCATTTTTACATTTGGAACAATTGCGGAGTGAGTGGATTTTTCTGGGGGGAGGGGTACGATGTTGAACCAAACCAGCAATGGAAGAAAAGTGATCCCCGCATTTGCATTGGAGCATTTTGTCAGCATGTTTGCCCAAATGAACACACCGGAGATGATCCCTTAATTTGTTCAATACAGTAAATGAGCCATCACACCTACATTTGAATGTCCCATTTGTAGGAAAACTGCAGGTCTGTGCCTCCACTGCTACATCTACTTCTTTGCGTGTTTGGGCCATTCTCCTGTTTCATAAGATAAAAAATAAATAATTAAAGTATATTATGGATAATAACAGTATAGAAAATTAAGGAGGTTGCTGGAGCATAGTTTTAGATTCAGATGAGATGACAATGAATTCATGAACAATTACCCAAGACTGTTTCACTAGGTTAGCACCCTCCTATCAGAGCCACGACGTTACTCCTGCATTCCACTTTTGTTGGCAACGGAACGGTCCCCTTGGTCCCTAAAATTGAAATTTAAAATAAAATTAAAGCTACACACACAATTCAAACTCAGTGAGCATAGTATATAACATCTTAATTAAATGGAATAAAAGCATCAATGACCAGACTAAATACCACAAAGAAAACTGGGTATGGGTTTGGAATATGTAAATGGATAATGATTTCATGCTGGACAAGGAAAAGTATGCAGATTAAAATTGAGTAGTGGACGGTCTTGGAACATGTTAAATCTCAAAATTAAAAATCCCGATTGGTATGGGGCATAGCTTCAGAATCTTACCGTTACTTGTCGAGCATAAATCAGGACAACTGAGTAGAAATAATAAGCACATAATAGCAACTTGGGTGTTCAATATTAAAATGCAGTACTACTCACTTGGACAGTCCGATGTCACTGTTCTATCTGGTCCACCGACTTCTCACCTTCCTGTCCTCCTTGATCCAAGGTATTCCATATACCGACCTCCTGGCTTCCCAGCTTATTTGCCCTTGCTTCTGGACCAACACAGCGGATGATTAGCTATTGGAATAACGCATCTTAAATTAGTTACTAATTTGTAGACTAGGCTAACCTTAAAATTTAATGTTAGTTCACTAGTACTATTGTAAACAGTCTGGAAACAAAATTAGCCTTACTTTGGCCTGTCGGTTACCACCCAAGCAACTTGATCCAGCCTTTCCTTAAGCCGCAGTCCCCGCACCCCTGACAAGTGAACCAAATTCTCGACTGCCTGTCCTCCTCGACCCAAGATGTTCCAGTACTTGACCTCAAGGCTTCCCTGCTTGTCTGAACTTCAGGCCGAACCTTTTCTGGACCAACGTCGTGTTTGAATATCTATGGGATTAACAGATTCAAAATAATATAAAAAATTTTAGATTAATTGAACTGAAAAAATTAATTTTAAATATCTAACACTACAGTTAACAGTCTGGAATCAAAATTAGCCTTACTTTGGTCCAGCGGTTACAGACCCAGCCACTTGCGCCAATCCTTTCCCTTATCCGCAGTCCACACACCACCGACTTCTCGCCTTCCTGTCCTCCTCGATCCAAGGTGTTCCAGATCTTTGCCTCCAGGCTTCCCTGCATATTTGAGCTTCCTTCTGAAATCCTTGTGGACCAACGCAGAAAATGATTATCCAATGGAATAACGAATTTTAAATAATTAAATAATTTTTAGATTAGATTAACTGTAACATTTAATTTTAGTTAACTACTACAGTTATCTGTCCGGAAACGAAGTAAGCCTTACTAAGGTCCGCCGGTTACTACCCCAGCTATGTGAGCCAGGCTTTCTCTAAGCCGCGGACCCCTCACCACCGACAAGTTCCTCAATAACAGAATCAGCTGTTTGTTTCCTCCAAAAGTGCCTTCTTCAGTCGGTGACCTCTTCACCCGTTGACAATCTGGAAATATCCTCCAACTCTCGATATCGTCAGCTGATGGGATCCTAATTTTTAAAAAGTGAATAATTGAATCAGTTAATTATTATTTGCTAATGCGGTAACCACTGGCACAGTAAAGTAAATTATTACTATGCCATGTACCAAGAATTTGATTAATTGGCTAATTAAATATACTGACCAAATACTATAATTACGAACCTCAACCTCTACCAGCACTTGTTCCACCTTTGCCCTTTTCTTATGATACGGAAATTGGACCAAGCAGAACTGACCCAGTAACCTAATTCAAGTTTTAAAAAAGCATAATTAAAATCACTAATTAATGTTTAACCACCCGCAAATAATACAAATAATTGTCGTGTAATGAAACAGATTAATTATGAGCCTAATTAATTATTGTGAGACACTTACAAAAGGTCAGATTAAGATCTATCGGCACTCGCCCTCCTCCACCTCTCCGGATCCCGTTGATCACGATTAACTAATTAACTTGAAATTCTTAACTTTAAATTTGAAATTTAATTAATTTGAAATTTAACACTTAAATTAAATTTTCCCACTCTACCCTTCTTCACATCGACACAATTAAATTATCTTTACGGCCCAGTTTATTCACTTGTAAAAAGGAAAGATAATTTAATCTTCTTTTCTGCCTGCCAGAACCAGCGATAGAGTAGGCTTCGCTCACGTCATGCATGCACATTGCCAGTCAGTGAACTTGAATTACCACTCCTCCAGCCAAATGTCTCAACTTGCCCACATGGCATGGCCACTTATCCCTTTCACTCTTAATTCGTCAGCTTGTCTAATGATTAATTGATTCATATGATTTGATGTACATATTTAGAGTTGGCAGCTAGCCTTAGCGTAGGAGATGGAATAGTTGTGTGAGATGTGATGAAGCCTTGCTTTCCTTATATGAACTTCTTCACTTCCTTCTTACGAATATGTCAACAGAGAAGAGGCTTAAGCAGGGGTAATGTGATAAGTGCTCGACAGGAAACGGAACTTCAGGTTCTGATAACCTTCAGTATTGAAATGGTATGCAACTATTTGCTTTGCTCCTGGTTTCGAGATTCAATTCAAATCAATTCAAAATGACCATGCGCGATAGCTGTACGCATATATATTACTCTTATATTAAATACTTAAATATTTGTACTAAATTAAACTAAATGATTTAGATCAGGCAAACAATAACAATGTAAATGATACAGTTGCAATTTTATTAGAAAAGTACTATTACCCCCGAAAGAAACTAATTCAACATTTCCGCGTATCAGAATTATAATTCACTCCAACATATTAACAACAAATCAGAGCATCAATAAAATGGACAAAACTTACTTAACTTGCTACATAACTTTTGAACCATGCAATTTTGGAAATATATATTCTTATCTTTAGCAGCAGCCAAATCATAATTTCATTAATCAAAGATTGACAGGGGGACATTTATGTCTAGTGAATAAATGACCTTGAAAGCAGGTCAAGTAAAGAAATTGCATAATTAATTATCTACTAATCTACTAACTGACGAAGCTCATAATATTTACGGGAAGATTTAAAGACGCGTAAAATAATCGATTAAGCTTACTAACTAACTAAACTAACAGAGTGATTTAATTATAAGGGCGATTTTAGCAGAGGCTAAGGTCATTCCATTATCATTCCCTCGCTTCTTCTTAATTCCCTTTTACTCCGTCCCCGAGCGTCTCCATGGTCTGGGGATATACTTCTGCGCAGACTTGAACAGTTTAGATAAAAGATCCAATGCCTCGGTTTGATTTAGTTTCTTGAATTCTTCACAAGTCGGGAGGCCCTTAACACTGTAAATTAAAAGAGATATAAGTACGTGTTAAATGAGCAAAAGTCCATGAAATATAATTCCGAACCATAAAATAAAATAAAATCCTAGCATGAAGATAAAAATACTTACAAAACCAAGAGATTCCATGTGTGCTCCCGCAACTTAATCATTTCCTCAGATCCCAAAGTCTTCGCGTAGAAATGCAATTGCAGAAGATCCCCCGGCTCAAACCCATTCTCATCCTTCTTCAGGAGCCATTCCACGAGTGACTTTTCCAACAGACCCAAATCATACTTGTGGGCTGCTTGGAAGAGCTCCAATATAACATGAAAGGAAATGTCGGTGAAGATCATCTCCGTCCCATACACGTACTGGACAAGAAGTCGAGTTATCTGTTCCGAGTTTTCACTCATGTCAATCCTCCCGGCTTGTCCCTCCTTCATCCCGGCATTATGGGAGACCATTGCAGAAAAGACTGGAGCACGAGCTAGAAAATAGAACATCTTATTTAATTCCCATTCAATTTTCAAGCAGTTAGTTTTGAAATTGACTGAAGTTATTCCCACTATTAATTACCAGCGAAGATGAGCTTGTGACATTTTATTTCAGCCCCATTCCCAGCAACGATGATCAGATCTTTGTCGGACTCGTCCTCAAATAGCATTTGCATGAGAGGATCCGTACTCAAGCGCATCTTTTGGATGGGTTGTCGACGCCTCAGCAAAACTGAAGGATTTAGCAGTTTCGCCATTAGTTCCGATGAGTCAGCCTTACCCAGTCTTTTAAATTCCTCACAGGCCCCCAGCTTGTCCACACTGAAAGGTATATCACCAAAAAGAGATAGTTTAAT
>JAQIXQ010001890.1:0-12414 GCA_034700485.1 Pseudosinella alba | reverse complement strand
GGTATGAAAAACAATTATGTAATTGATTGATATCTGTAAACACTGGTAATAAAATTGAAATCTAAATCTAAATCTAATCTAAGTACGAGGAGTGCCCACATGCCCCATAAGAATATTACCAATATCTCCCCGGATTTATAGATTTTGGGGGATCGACCCTGATCTATAAGAAGGCTCCATAAATCCACCCAAATCTTTATAGTTGTACTGAAAATATGTCGCCAATTCCATGTTAACCCCTCCGTCGAAGTTGAGTTTAGTGTGAATATCAAAGCCACAATTCCACCAGTGATCAACAGAAGGAGCCAAGAGTCTCCGCCCATCGGTTTTATGAGCCCGGTGACAGCCACATTAACTCGATGGAAAGCGGGATCTCGATTTATTATGACGAACTCAAAAGTACTTTTTTGCACCCCATGATAAACAAAACGAATATAGTTCTCCTGTATTCGAGATATGGTGTTTCGTGAGACCAGTTTGCTGTATTTTATAATTCCATGGGTGATCCGAAGCGGATCCCTAGTTTCCAACAACGTGGCATTCAAACGTATCCCCAGCAGGACCAGACTGCAAACTCCCTCATCTTCATCCGAAATTATGCTACATTCTTGCTGAAGCTCTGGATGGCCATTGTATACTACATGGGCATGTTGCAAGTTGCTATTAAGTAATATCCATTGCTGGAGTATGTCTGAGATGGAGCCATGCTCACTTTCAGGATCCGTAAGTAATAGATCTTGTTCCTTGTCGAAACAAGGGATGCAGATAAGGAATACCTGATGGAAATCAACCACTGACATGATTGTCGAGGAAGTAATCTCTTCGGGATAGGGGAGGAATGCTAACCATTTTGCTTGGGAGGCATTTCGCAGTATCCAAACAAAGTTGATTTGATCGTATTGCATGTTTTCTGCCGAAGATAAATGAAATATTCCGTGTGAGGCTTCCACCAACTCGACCACACAGCCCGGGTTTTTTCGACGATATTCGGAAATGCTGTTGTTTTTGTATTGCCGAAGTGCCTTGGGGATGATTAGCAGAGATAGAAGATGATTCCGAGATCGGAATTGCTGCTGAACATTTTGAATTTTCTTCCGATTTGGCCTCAGAATCGGTCTGGGAGTGGAAAATTTATTTATATTCGACTAAGAATTTCTTAATCACTATTAAATTATATTTCAGTAACAACTACTATTTTGTAAAAATGAACATACTCATTGACGTACCCAAGTTGTTCTCTCAAGTAGGCGACGTATGTAATTGTGCAGGCGGAACGGTCAAATATTTTCAGCAACTGACCAAACTCCATGCACAGACCGAAGGAGGAAGTGGCCAGGATGAAAATAATAATTTCAGTAATAAATTTAGCCATAGTTAATACTTTGAATGAATATATATTGGCTGAAAAATGGAAATATTTGAAACCGGCAAATTGAATTTTAAGAATTATTTTGACACGATATTTTACTGTAATGGCATATATTCCTTTCGGGTTCTGGGTTTTATTGTAACTGGTGCAAATAAAAATAATTTCCCAAGAGAATTCAATTTATTATGAAACAAATGTACGTGGAATTACATTACAGCATTCAGTAAACATAATATTCAGTGAAAAAATATAATGGGCATTAGATATATTTTTGAAAAGTGTCATGAAAAGAACTCGAGTGTTTTCAACACGGCTTTTTAATGTTATTACAATGATAATTTTATATCATAAAGAAATGTCTCGTACATTATTTTAATTTAACGGCAAGCAAATTGTTTATATATATAAGATTATCTAGCTATAACTTGTTACATCAAACAAATGTTTCCTTTCTACTGCATCAACTATATTTACATAAGTCATATGCGTACATTCCATCATTTTTTTATTAAACGGATGCAGCAGATGATGAATGCATTCTTGCACAAAATGATTCCATTCCATTTGTTTTCAGATAGTGGGACAACGTAATAATTTGACCTACCAGACCTGTAATATATCTTACTTAACTCCAAAATGAATATTAAAGCTGTTACAGCGATACAACCACACCAGAAAATCCCAAGTAGAACGAAGACCGGGCCAGAAATACTGGAAAAGCCTTCCTTCACCGAATCCACCCTCATGGAACAGTCGCCCAAGCAATATAAATGCTTTCTCCGGATCATTAGCTGCTGACGATTATCCTCCAAAGTTTTTATCGGATCCTCTGCAACTAAGGCCATTGACTTTGTTGCAAGAAGATACATGTTGTATTCAAGAGTTGCTTTGTTCACCCTGGAACAACTGTCTTGCCATTTTAGTGATATGCCGGTTTGGTCTATTTTGGATAAAATTCGATTAATTATGGGATACAGATAATTCCCACTTGATATCCACAACGAGGTGTCAGTAATTGTAGGCAGCAGTACCCTTTTGGAGACCCAGTATTTTTCAAACGCAGGGAAAAGGCTATTATAATAGTCAACAAATACTGAATCATCCAACAATGCAAATACCCCAGGGAGGATGAAGGTGTGGATTGCGTCATCGGAACTACCGGATATTGTTGCACTTCCATTTCGAATCATTCTGTCAAGTTTTGCCGACAATAGAATCCTTTCACCCAAAAAATTAATCTTGTTTTCCAGACTTCTGTAAACGTCTCCTTTCATTTCATTCAAGATTCTGCTTTTCAAGCAGGAAACCTTTTTTCCATCACTTATTGTGCAGGTGGATGTTGTTCCAATCCATATGTCACTCCGCAGGAGGGATTCTAATGAGTCTGGAGCTTGCGGATATGAAGTGCATGCCAGGAAGGAGAACAGGTTTCCCCTGTAAAGTTGGGAAATTATTAGCACGAGGAGTGCCCAACAGCCCCATAAGGATATTTGGACCGTCTTCCCAGAATATATATATTTAAGGGAGCATCCTTGCTCCAGCACAAAAGCCCATAAAGCTATCAAAGTTTCTAAAATAGTTCTAGACAAGTAAATACTATCCGAATTGTCCCAGGAAATTGTGTTCACCGCGAAGATGACCGCCGCAAATAAGCCAGAGAGGAGCAGGAAGAGCCACGCCCCTCCGGTTAGTGGCGTGATTAACCCGGATGCGACCACCTCTTCCTGATATGACTTGGGATCCTGATTGATGACGACAAACTCATATGTCCCCTTTTCCATGGCGTGGTGCAGAAACTGTCGTTGTTTAATTTTCGTATTATATATCGTGTTCCGTGTGACCAGCCTTGGCAATTCAAGGATGACCTGGGGAATAACTTGGGAGTTGGGGTAATTTGCTAACGTAGCATTCAAGCGTTCCTTCATCTGGAGTAACATGCAGAAGTTCGTGCTGTGGATTGCGTTGATTCCACATGTTTCGTCGGCAATTGCTCGGTCGTGTCCTACGTATGTCAGATTGGTTAGTTGCAAGTTGCTCCGGATAGCCTTCCATTGTTGTAGTATTCCCACCACAGATGCACGGCTTCCTTCGAAACCGCCGCCATGAATTAGTTGTAATAACGACAAGGCGTATGTTGTAGACTGACATGGAATGCAGGGCATAAAGACCTGATTGAAATTTGCAACTAGAATTATTGCCGTCGGTGTAACTAGGTTTGGGTGTACGTCAATCTTATATGTTCTCGAGCCTCGTCGCAGAAGTACACAAACAAAATTGGGATATGAATACTGATTGTTTGCTTTTGAGGATAGGTGACGGGTTTCGTGTGGAGCATCGACAAGCTGAACCACACAACCAGTAAATTTTCTTCGAGTTTCTGAAATTGTGATATTTCTGGATTGTTGAACAGCCTCGTCGATGAGGATGAGAGATAGGAGGTGATCCCAAAAGCGGAATTGCTCCATCACTCTTTGAATTTGCTTGTAGTGTGGCTTTAAACTGCCCACCAATCTTAGATTAGGTATATGAATAGTTATCCGGAAACATTAAAGTGAAAAAATTATATTGGGAAATGAACTTACCGATGATGATGACCCTGGGATGTAGATATTCTTAAATAATCTATGTAAGTAAATGTGCATTGTGAACTATCAAATATTTTCAGCAGTTGACCAAATTCGACGCTCAAACAGGAAGGGGAAGTATGCAGGAAGAAACCAAATATCACGAAGTGGTACAACCTCATTGTTCAAACTGTAATTTATGAAAACCAAACTGTTCAAAATAAGATCATGCCAATTTATTTAGAACGTATTGAAAAAAACTCTGAAATTAATTAAACAGTAAAATAGTTGAATGTAAGAAAAGAATCTAGGTGGACTTGCTCTGTCTAAGGCACAAATAGACTAATGACAGGGGGCCTTTTAGTTTTCCAATTTCGTCCGCTTACAACATAATATAATTGGTGTGACACATTTCCTTACATTTTGTAAAAAAAATAACTAAATGCATCATGTTCGGTTTTATATAGACAAATTTCAAATTGTACATCAGCTTTAACTACTTCAGAAGTAAACTATGACAGGAGGGAGGACCGACATGTTTGGTGAGGGAGAATTGGTGAGAATTGGTGAGGGAGAATTTCCAGATTCTAGATAAGACTGCAATATAAATGAAGAGTTGGCCAATGGAATGAAGTGGACATTTTTTCTTATATAAATATAGTTGTTATATGTAACAACCACTTAGAATTAGTTAAGGTGTAGATTTAGGGGAGTTCTCATCGTCATCGTATAACTTATAAAACGCCAAAGTCGATGGTTTCTTAAATAATTAATGATGAAGTTAATTTGGATTTTACCACTTCGCTCGTAATATGACATCTTCAAATGGAATTAATGTCCATCATAATATTTTGCCACCGGCTAGGCAAAGCAAAACGAGCCTTGTCGAACGTTTGCAAATAGCCATGTATTTCCGACTGCCCTACAAATACTCCACTTGACAAGCAAGCAAAAGGAAGCATATTCGAGACGGGATAGCATGAGTTCGAAGGTAAACGAAAAGGGATCGCCATTCAGATTTCAAAAATCTAATCGAGTAACTGTCGGGCGTTTACAACAAACATAACACTCGACTGTTTGTAAACGCGCGATTCGTTCGTTTTGCATTTACTGCTATTGGTATTAGCAACATCTCTATTGATTGATAGTTACGTTACATTAGTGATTAGTGATCAAATAATGACGAATAAAATAATCTCACTCAAAATCTCAAATAGCGTACTGCTCAAATATTAATATAAAAACATGGAGATGTAGTTATCAAATCCAGAGAAATATGTAGGCATGTAACATTACACAAATAAGGAACGGTGGTCTATATGTGAAGGTGTTGGACTAACGGCTATCTGAACAATTTCTTATCATTGGAATGGAAAACATAGTTCGAACTCGTAATCTCCAGGCATTGTAATAATAATAATATATCTGTGATTGGGATATTTTGCACCAAAAACTTAAATGTTGGGACGAGTTGTGAAATAGGTATGTCACTTCTCATTAGAGAGGGTTGACGGATGATATGAGAGTGCGATTTGTATTGTACAGATATTTACATAAATCAGGTATCATATTGTATTGTATTATTAGATAAACAGTGATCAATGGAAACAATTAAAATGATATGTACCTGACCTGAATGAAATTAAAGACAATAATATTGTCATTATTTCAGCAGCTCTATGATTGACTTATGAATAAGCGAGAATTATACAAGAAGACGTATTTGTGTTATCTAGAATTACATTTTATATCTTCTATGTAAAAGTCGAGTAGTTTATGTTTATTTTTTCAATTGTCGAATTTCCATCACAGTATTGTATTTGAAGAAGAATTGTAAACTATAAGAACCAGTGAGATCATTAAATGCTTCGAGTTCTGATCAAAGAGTTCTGCTCTTGTTTTAATAAACAAATAGTGGGCATGTTTTGCTAAAAATACATCAGCATTACTTTATTACTCAGCATATTCAAAGATAGACAGAGCGATTGCAAACAATGCGCAGTGCCCTTGAGTATTTTCCGTACATTAAACATATTATGATTCAAGAAAGCATTATTACTTCAAACCATCCATATTGTAATTCCACTTTTCGAAACATTTTTCATTATCTGTTGGTTTCTATTTTAAGAGTAAGACGTTGACAATTTCGCAGAATACAAATTTAAACTAACGTATTCCTGCACCTGTTTCATGTGAGTTCATACACTTATAATGTACCTACCTGAATGTCACTTTGAGGATGTCCGTGACCGAGTTAAGTCATAAAATACTACATCCAATAAATTGTAAAGTAGTGAAAACCACGACAAAATTTGAAAAATTCAGACTACATTCACATTTATTTCAGTAAATTTTGACATTCAAAATGAAATTCAATTTCC
The DNA here is from genome assembly GCA_034700485.1 of Pseudosinella alba. Taxonomy (NCBI): domain Eukaryota; kingdom Metazoa; phylum Arthropoda; class Collembola; order Entomobryomorpha; family Entomobryidae; genus Pseudosinella; species Pseudosinella alba. Next base: position 6,100 of record JAQIXQ010001890.1, on the reverse strand, counting down.
TACCATTATATTTAGTACTTCATTTCAAATTGATCGGAAGCAATGAATTCCGGGGACTACTGAAGAGCTTCGGAAGTGCTGGATGCACTTTCACATACATCTACTATGGTGACAGGTATTTGAGAAACTGCAAACTGTAGCGAAAAAAAAATCATATTGATGTAAATTTATCTAGTATTTAAAACATATTTTTATTACTTTGTGTAAATTACAAAGCCCAAATTCCATCAACGATTTTCACATTGCCGAGAAACAATTTCAAGAGGAACAGTTATACCTGCAAATAACTTATGGATATATGGAAACCAGACAGTTTGAACCAATTTCCACATACCAAAGGAAACATGCTCATTGTACTATTCATCTAGTAAGTAGTGAATTTGCATGGGGTCAGATTTTGCTTCGGGCAAACGAGACAGGTCAATATCCAAACTTTTTATGGATCACCCATTTTCGCAAAAGTCGGTTTCTCCAGGAACTGGGCACCCTACTCACTTACTTTGTTATCCCTTCCATAATATTATTAATTTTGGAATTACGTCATGTGCGCATGATTTCACTGCCGGGCACAAGTACCCATACAATTTTGGTACAGCTCCCATTGTATTCGAACGAAGACGCTAACGTTATCCCCACCGTCGAAGGTATTACTAAGAAATGGAACTCGATTCACCGTAACCTGCTCAAGAGCTTCCTCTCATATAATTATGCTAATGCGATTGACTTAAAATGGACATGTGGTCCGACTACATCGTTTGAACCGATGATATGCAGCCTCCTCCAAATTGGCGAAACGATAAATGCTACTCTGGTCACATATCAAAACCGTAAGCTTAAGTCGGAAGGATTCATGTCCACTCTTCACCTAATCTTTAGTCAAAACGTTCTTGATTATAACCAAGGTACCAGAAAACACTACCTCACACATGGATTGTTAGAGACAGCATACGAATCCGTTGTCATTAATCGGAAGCCGAGCCACTACCAAGTGGAAACACAGTTGAGTGGGATTATTAGACCGATGGAAGGAGGAGTTTGGTTGTGTCTAATTTTCTCCACTTTTTCCTTGGGGGTGATACTCGCCCTCAATACATACTCCATTCACAAGGATGACTGGAATTATAAACAACTGAGGGGAACCCTGAATGAACTTTGGACATCCTTGTCTCTACTGCTGATTGAGCAGTCAGGCTCGCTGAAAATTATTGGCAAGGAGAAAGTGGTTCCCATATTGCTATATGGACTGTGGAACATTCTCGTAATCATCATCTCGCAATCATACAGAGGCGAACTGTTTTCTGCACTGACCACAGGTCCTCAGCCACAAGTCCCAAAAAATTTAGAGTCTCTAGTAGACAGTGACCTGATGATTGGGACTAGGCAACGTTGCCTTTCATATAAAACTAATTTGATAAAGTCGTGTTTACGGGATGTCATTCTGCAAAATATGAATGGAAGAGTTTACAAAAAGTTGAAGGAACGAATATATTTCTTTGATGGCAGGGACTCATTATCAATACGAATGCTTCCAATATTACATAATGGGACGGTAAGCACCAGCTCAAACGGTTCATTCGAGCGGCTGGCTCTGCCAGAGTCATTTGCAATGATTGATAGAGCGGAAAATACTGATTATTATGAAAACATATTCCCGCTGTTTGGCAACTTTTGGGTTTCCAAGCACATTCCATTACCCCCGTTCAGAACAAAGTTGTTTTTTCTGATGCATGGAAACTATCTGCTTCCTATTGTAAGTGACATTCTGGCGCGGATTGATAACACAGGTTTGTACAGTAAATGGTCGGAGAATGTGTTTCGTAAACAACGAGCAGTGAGTGAAATGCGCATGCACATTCAAATGATTCAAATGAAGGTATATGGGAAGGAATTCGATGATAAGTTTAATTCCGTGAAATTGATGCTTAGGGAAAGACAACTTCCGGAACATTTCAGTATGCTTCTGCGAAAGCATTTGTATTGTTTGGAGGATTGTTCACGAAGAGTGGATTCTCGAAAGAATGACTTTTCTCTGGTTGACCGCTCAGTTTACCTATTTATTGGCATTTATTGGCTGGGCTGTGTCCTTGCAACCGTTCCACCTTTCATCGTTGAGCTGTTTATCATGCATATTCAATTTAAGGCAGGGAAAGCTTGTTCTATAATTATGCATTCGCGGAATGATACTCCATAACTAAAACATAAAAGAAAAATATTATTTATACATACAATATTTATCTATGCACCCTTGCTTGCACATAGCATTACAAATTTAAAAAAATAAATGCAGAATTACAAATATCGTTAAATGGACTCGGTTAATTATTTATTTCTCGAATAATTTATATTATTTGTGATTGAATACTTGTCAATGTGTTTTCAAAAGAGACACGATTTTCATTCCGACTTTCAACCTATGTCAACGACAAATATTCCCACCCTTGTAACTAATGAATTTACCCTTCGCAGCCAACAACAACTTTGTAATGATGGATATCGAACATTTTAATATGTTGCCTGCAATTACCCATAATTGTCGAATTGTCCAGTTGTTTGGCTTAACTAGCTCCATCACGAAAGCAATAATTGTTACAGCAGTACAAGCCAACCAGAATATAAAAATGAAAACGAAAATAAGCCAGCAATGTTGGAGAAGTCATCCTTGATTGCATCATACTTGCCTACACATTTCCCCAAGCAGTACATATATTTTCTCTTCAACATTCCAAATTGTTCCCGTGACAAAAGCTCCCTCTGATCATTTCCATTGAGTGTGTTTGTCAGAGTTTTGTATATGTCGAGCTCCTTTATAGCTTTCCTCCAACGGGTATATGCGTCATGCCACTTTAGTCTTAACCCTGACATGTCTATTTGGGATAGAATGTTCTCTATTATTGGACGGAGATAATTCCCGTCTCCCTTCCAGAATGTCATGCTCCTAAATCCCGGTAAACGTGTTCCCCTGGATAACCAGAACTTACCATGTATGGGTAAAATAGAGGAATACTGCGCAATTTTGTCAGTTGCGTCAATCATTGCAAACCTTTCGGGAATAGTTACCAGTTCAATTGTCCCCTCATTTGTGTGCATATTAATCATCCCCATTTTAACCATTGTTCCCATTGTGCCTAGAGATGAACCGTTTGAATCAATGAAATATATTTTTTCTTTCAATCTTCTGTATGCCAGCCCTCTCATTTCTGGCAATATACTGTCTCGCAAGCATGAGATCAATTGTTGACTACTTGATATGCATTTGGTAGTTGTCCCAATCATCCAATCACTCTCAAGAAGAGATTCCAGGGAGCCTGGAACATGTGGTTTCGGAATGAAAGTCAAAGAATTGAACAACTCCCCCGCATATGTTTGGGAAATGACCAGTACAACCAGGCTCCAACCGGCCCACAATTCCAATAAAATCAATTTGTTCCCTTGGAGCATTCTGGTGAACCCGGCTTGATCCAGGAGAAGGCTAGTCAACCCCGTCCACTGTTCTATTGACTCCCGTAAAAAGAATATCCAATTGCAATCCGATCCATTATCACCCGATATCCGGTTCACTGCAATTGTGGCTGCTGTCATGTATCCGGTGAGAAGAAGGAATAGCCAAATGCGTCCAGTCAAGGGCGCAACCAAACCTGTGACAACCAGTTGTACCTTGTAGGCCAGTGTATCTCGAACTATGGTAACAAATTCATATAAAGTTTCCGTTATGCCGTGGTGGAGAAAGCGAGGGCTGCTTGTTTTCCGGTTGCGTACGGAATTGCGAGTGAGAACTATATTGGGATTGAGGGAGCCCTGCGATATCATTATTATTTTTCTTTTGCTTTCAGCGAGTGTGCCATTCAATATGTTTCCTATTAATGTCAGACTGCAGTAATCAGCTAATGAACGGCGTTGGGGAGATAATAGTTCACAATTCAATGTTCTTAGGTTAAGATTGGCGTGGATCTTCTGATATAGTAAAAACCCATGCTGCAGATCCCGTTGTGTAAACGTCCACATCTTAATCATTCTGCGGATCGGGGTTTTGTCAACATCATGTCCAATTCCATGGGGGGCCTCGGATAAACCACTTTGTGAAAAGGAGCAAGGGATGCAAACGAGGAATACCTGAAGGAAATCCACTACCGTAAATATAATCGATGGGGAGGTATCCATTGGCAAAGGATGGAACATGACGTGCATTTTCGAGGGGCGGAGTATCCAAACAAAGTTGGGAATGGCGTGTTGTTTGTTTTTCCTCAAGGATAAGTGGGTTGCTGCCGCTGAATCCTCAATTAGATGGACCATACAGTGAGTGAATTTTCTGAGGCATTCGGACATGGTGGTATTATGAGATTGTTGGAGCTTCCTCGTGGTAATTTTGAAAGTCAGTGAGTGCTTCAGGAATTCTTGTCTTATGCGTTGAATAGCAATATCTCCCGATCTATATAACATTTTTGATTAGAAAGCAAACAGGATGTAATACTGCAGTCAAACCGAACTAGTAATACATGATCCAATAGCATATTGATATTTCGCACACATAATGTAATGGATTATTTCAAGCAAAAGTTTTGACTCACAGTTGAAGGGTCATATCTGTTCCTCCTAAGTAGTGGACGTAAGTGAATCCACAGTGAGAGCTATCAAATAGTTCCAGTAATTCCTTAAAATTTAAGCAGAGATACGAAGGGAAACGATAAAATGAGAAAATTAAAAATGTAATTTGGAAACGGGAGAAAATATGGGATTGCATTGATTGCGGTGGATAACAGGAAATGAAAACAGGAAAATATTAATCGTTCTTACATAGACGGTGAGCTCGTGAGCTCGTTATGTCAAGAATAGGAAACGTAATCGAGTTAATATTTTGTTTAGCTTAACTTGTGAAGGATGAATTTCTCCCTGATCCACAATCACTAAAATATTGCCGACTGGAATTCTAGAATGGCAAAATTAAGCACAGAAGCAGACTATCCGTATGTGATTTGTTACTTCGTACTAAAATTTGGGGAATTCAATTCTTTGCTTGCAGGACTTACGCGTTGCTAATGGGAAAATGTCTAATAATATGACACGAAGAGGGCCCTTTGCAAATTCCAAGTCCTTTAAAATTCCGCCTTTTAAAAACAACTCCACGAATAAACGTTTAATATGTGGCAAAATATATTAATTATTTTTAAATCGTTTTTATTAATTTTAAATGTTTAGCATGATTGATGGAGGGGAGATTTGACGAAGAGGCAGGCTTCAGCAATGGTATTTAACAAGTGTTCTTACATTAATTGATTATAAATTTAATTAGAGCAATACATAAGCTGAGAAGGCTCCAGCTCCTTTAAATCCCGATAGGATAAATTTGCTGGTCATTCAATGTTACGTGAACCAGGCAACTGGGTACCGGTACTGTATCTACTAATCACACACCTAAATCCAGTTTCACTAAGAATACGACAAGTTGTTAAATCATAATCGCAATTAGATTACAATGCATTTTTATAGTTTACAGCAATAACACATGGTCAGCTAAGGACTCAACAAGTCAAAATCCCACCTCAAATATATGGAGTGATTAAGCTTTCCCAGAATAAACTTATCATCTTCCCTAAGATGCTAATACTCCTCTTTCTGATTTCTTGTACTGCGCGACAATCAAAGACTACCTCCAAAATGAAAGCAACTCCAGCCAAGCCAAGACATGCAAGCCAACAGATACAAATAAAAATGTCGATGGAACCGGGAATTGCGGCAAATATTTCTTTCGCCGATTTTACCGCTCCGGGGCAACCCCCCGTGCAATATAAATGCTTTCGGTAGAGCATTCCCAGATGCATTATTGACCCCCTCGAAATTTCCCTTTGACCTAGGTTATTGCGGGTTGAGTGACTTGCTCCAGCTCTATACATGTAATATTCAGCAATGACGTTCATGTTCTGGAAAAATGTCTTATCCCATTTTCGAAACAGACCGGATTGCTCAATACTGACTAAAATGTTACCAACAATCGGATACAAATAATTCCCACTCACTTTCCACATCAAGGTCTCCCCCATGTCGGGCAGTGGGATTCTTTTGGAAACCCAGAATTTACCACCCGCCCTCAAAAGAGTATAAAAAT